>PTEX01000051.1:3823603-3849939 GCA_003342815.1 Eudromia elegans
GTATTGCAAAACTATGTTCCTATCACAACTTAATAGGCAAGATCTTTGGAAAAAAATCACACCTACCTCCTTGCTAATTTGCAATAGCATTTTCTGTATTTGAAACTGCGTGTATGCATGTTTCAGCAAAGGAATTTCAGGGAATCATAATTTTTGTTAATAATCGGTTCTCATCCCTAGCATGGCATCGACACAGAGCAGTGCATCTTCTCTATCTCTGGAGCCTACTGACATGTTCAGGCAGAARTTTTTCTTGATGTGTACATCATTGCTGTACTGTGTATATTCATATGTRTCTTAGGAAAGAAAACATTATCATCTTTACCTGCAGTAATCACAAGCACATTAAGTAGGCARATAATAAAGAATCAATCTGAATTTATGATTTAATTAATTTCACTTGCTTGTTTTTATCTAATGTGTTCAGTGAAATTAAAGATTGAACTAGAATGAGACTACRTATTCAGGAGACCTTAAGAGACTGTTTAACTTTTATAGAATGAAAATTAATCTAGTTTAGGTGAAGAGTGGGGATCTTTTGCACCATTTAAATATCACTCAGAMGGTAAAGAGGCCCTGGAAAGTTCTCTTCAAAGAAATTAATCTCACTTTATTCTTAGARCCATCAAGAAACTTGGACAAGGGTTTCAGCACCTAATTTTTTGTACATCCTTCTGCCTAATAGTTTCCAGAGTCCCAGGGTGAACTGTGTTTGATGGATAGAGAGAATGAGATAACTAAGGACAATAAATTGAGGGGATGGGTTTAGAAAAGTGCCTAGCTGGTGAACGTCAGTGCAGCTATGTGTGAGACAGGTGCCTGGGTGCAGGACAGGATCTTGCCTTTAAAATTCTGGGCTCACCTTGCGGATAGGTACTGCCGTTTTCTCTTTGGAAAGAGCTTTCTGCAAAGTTCACATGGCTGCATCTTCTGTTTGTCTAATTCTGTGCGTCTAAAGAAATCATTGTGAATGTCTAACTATCTCTCCTTTATGGGATTGTGTCCCAAATACTTATTMAAAAAAGTGATGAGAAAGAATTCCTAGAAACCTCAGCTAATGTGATCAATAATGCCGCTAATTTCACTTTTAGTCTTTGCCTAAGCTTTTCTTGCAAATGCCTGCCATCATAACACATAGACATAGCACTATAAACAGAAGATAATTTGAATGCCTGGGATTTAGTCCATTTCCTGAAACTTGTTTTGAGCGCTTAGTTGTAATTTCTAGTTATATTTTGCAGAMTGATAGTAAATCTTCCTTGAGAAAAGAGGAGAACAATTTTTTTCATAATCTAATTATCCTTGTTTTCCCAGATGGCCTTTGTATCAGAGGGGTTCAGTCAGATTTTGTTTTACACCTCAATATGACTGACAATCTGGCTCTGCATATCAGTGTATAACTTACAGGGCTGAAAAACACCTTCTGAGAATCGATGGAATCAAAATAGAATTTTTTTTGTGGTGAATTGGAAGTCTGAAACAACAAATGTGATTGCTGCAGTTGATCACAAACTTGAATTTCTACTTAAGGAATTTTGACATTTTGAGATATATTTTTGTTGAAAATTGTAAATAAGGGTCAGTAACTTTAATTTTTTTGTGTAATAAATTTTGAAAAATGCTCTGATTTCGCTAGCATTTGTTGGACCAAGTGATTATTTACTCTTGATCGTGCAGTAATAGCTGGAGACTGGCACTGGATTTTTTAGGTTCACTGTTAAAAACTTTCAAGCTCTGGGTCAGAGTAAATCAGGCTTGCACAACAGTTGTTTTCTAATGGAATTAATATTAAGGAATTAAAAGYTTTATAAATGAATTAAAAGTTCACKTGTASGTTTGAAAAGTCTCTTTTTTCGTAGTTTTTGGACATCTCTAATATAAAATTAAGTTCCAAGGACTTATCATTTCCTTCCAGAACAAAATGATAATAACTCCTTAGTGCTCTTTGCAATACTCCAGATTACAAGGAATACAAATAACACTCTTTGTTTTCTTGAGCTTTCAGAAGTATTGGCTAAAGTTCATTAAAGAAGCAGTCAGTGTGCTCAGCTTTCATTGCTGAAGAGACGCAAACCACTTTCTGGAAGCAACACATTTACTGGAGTCAAATGCCAGTGCAGTTTCTAATAGAAAGAGAATATACAATCAGGAGCATTAAAAATTATGAGCCTTCTGAAAATACTTATCACTTAGTATTTTCTTTTTTTTTTTCTTTTTTTTTGTTTTTTAAATCATCCAGGCTAGTTATTCTGTCTGCTACATACATCTTTCTGGCTCATACTCTTGGGACAAAAGTGCTTTTGACACTTCCCTCTAAGAAGTGAAATGGTAAAAATGAGACAGYGTGTGAAGGGTGTGTGTCACTCCTCCTACCTCATTTATGTTCCCAAATGGTTGCAGGTGTTTTGTCTTTAACATACTGGGACAGATAGACTTTTTTGCAAGCCAATACCACTTCATTAATTTAGTGGAATTACACAGTTGATCCTGACACYTAGCCTCTGATTTTTCTATACAGCACTGTTTGTCATTATAACATGAAGCACTCAAGAAGCTCTGAGATGTGGATTCTTCTCAGGYGTTTACACAACCAAGAAGTTCAACAGAAATAAATATCTGAATTGTAGCAGAGAGTTCTGTTTTTTACCTAGATTCACAAAGCTAAAGGCAAAGCTGTGAAAAGAATTACTCAAAGAATTTGCTCTTCAAGACCTGTTAGGGTGTATGAGACACAACATCTTCAGGTCTCAGCACTGGCAGTTGGGTGGGGTAGACATTTTCTTCAGCTGTGGAATGAATTCACTTTAACCAACTGTGCGTCCTCTGTTTTTTACGCTCAATATCCAGCACAAGAGTGCAACTTTAAAGACTACTGTTCAACGAAGTATCACTGTCTTTACTGAACGCTTCCCCTTTATGGCAGTATTCAAAGTCTTTCATTTCCAAGGACTCTGCAGTTCAAAGATCAAGGACCACTGAGTTTATAAAACTATAATTAGGATTGGTGAGCTGGGACCACTGTAGATTTCATGTACTCCCTCTGCTTTGGAAGACAGTCTTTAAATCTCTGTTTTACAGCTTAAGGAAGGGTTGTCTTGATTAATTCATTTGGTCATAGTCCTGTAGCTGACAAGGCATCTTCCAGGAATTTGAGCCCCCTGGGATCCTTGTCATCGGTTTTTAAATGCACTTTTTTTTTCTTTTTTTTTTGTGGTTCTTATCTGGAAAAAGTCTACTTAGATTTCTAGCATTCATCTATAGGCAGTTGGCATTTTCTGTGTTATATGAAACTGARAGGTATTTCTTTGCTGTCAGTCTTTTAAAAAGCTCTTTAATCCAATGACTTCAGTTTGGAAGAAGACATAAAAATGCTTCTGGACCAAAGTCAGCAAAATTCAGAAAATAAATGTCCTTGTGTGTGTGTAGAATTACATTCACTGATTTCTGAATTAAAGAAAAAAAAAMCAAGGAAATGTATCATTTAACTCTCTAAATGCCTTGGTGTGAGTTGGATYAGAGCACCGTGCTGAGAATATTCCCTCTGAAACCAAAACACAAAATTCTTAACCAATACTCAAGCCCTTGCAAAAGCTGGAAAGTTGTGAAGTAACTGGGAATTTATCAGGGAGAATTCTCCTTGGCCAGAACCAGCTTCGTGATCATATGGCTTTCTTGGGCTGTTGCTTCCTGTGGAAGTGTCATACAAGCCCTAGGTATTTGATGTGTGCTGTGGGGAAAGGCATTGGAGTGCTGCAGAAGCTGAAGGTTTTGCTATTGTTACCATGACTGTATTCCGGGGGCAGGCTGCAGGATATTATGGTGAGGTGCAATTAGGAAGGCACTGCTTTGGTATTCGCTTTTGAGGATGTAAAAGTAAAAAAAAAAAAAAAAAAATGTGACAACTCACCCATCCGACGGGATTACTTACGGAATATGGTATTATTTGAATAATGATGGTATGGACCTATCTGTGATGTGAGCAAACCTGCCTTTTCACAGGAGCTGTGGTCCTTAGAGGAGTGAAATATAAACCTGAACAGAGGCTCTATTTAGTACCTAAGCCCTAATTTATGGTTTAAGTGCTGACCTAATACTGACCTTCACTACAGGGCTGAATTTCACCCTATAGTGAAAATCTGCTGGCCAGAGAAGCTGATTAAAGAAATCAGGGCTAGACATTTTACTCATTGCAAGACAATGAAAACAGGCTTATTTTTGACAAAATATTTCTCATTTATGACAATTTCAATGCAGAAAGGGGCTACTTTGGAAAAAGCCTTGAGATTAACATTTTGGTTGTGCTTTTGGCAGGAGAGCAAGGACACTATTTCATTAACTTCTTGCTGGAAGTCATATATGGAGGGCATTTGTGTACACAGCTGGGCAGCATAAAATAGAAGGGCTTTGTGTGGAAAGTATCCTGAAATGAAATTTCATTTCTGTGCAATTTGGATCTGCGTTCCTGAGCTACCCCGGTCACTTTTGAATGAAACCGTAGGAGGGCAGCATTAGGCCCTGGCACACTTTATCTGATGTTCAGTCCCTTGCAACGGACACAGCAATAGTGAACAGACCATTGCTGGCCTCCTGTGTAAAATCAGCATCACCTTTTACAGCCTTATGTCGGTCAGATAAGCTCCTGCTTGCTCCTATGCATCCATATGGCTATAATCATCAAGTGATATGGCGAGATTAAATGTTTCTAAGGAACTCCAAAAGCCACATGCTGAAGCTGGTGTGAATTTAGTCCTCCATTGACCTCCCTTCCCAGCAGATGACTGTGATCCATGCACTAAATCACCACCAGGGAGGAAAACGCCGTAGTCCCGATGGAGGAGACAGCTCTGTGGTGGGCAARGCAGGAGCATCCTGCATCCCGCTCTCAGGCATCACTCATCCCTGGCTACTRCACTTATAAAAGTGGTTTCCAGGTTTCACAGATGCTTTTAAGCAACTGTTTGTGCCAGATTAGGAACTTGTAGAAGTCTTTTTGACCTGAGCTACGATGGCCTGCTGACTGCACATCTTGTTGGTGCATGAAACAGGTGGGGCTTGTATCCTTGCAAAGGACAATTATTTAAGGATACCTGCAAGCTATACTGGTGTTTCTTTACCTCTCTCTATTTATTTATTTATTTATTTATTCATGTTTTATAGACCAAACAAACTACTCTGTTAGTGATTGGCATGCCTGCTCTGTGAGCATGATGCATGAGATTCCCCTCATATCTGCAGGGTGGTTTCATAGACCATCATTTTGTGCATGTTCCCAACACGGGATGAGTGGGATACCACAGAGGACCTATTGGTCTCCACCAAAAAGAAAGTTTTGAAAGATAAAACATAAAAGGAGAAGGCAAATGTGTCATTTCCTTTTTAAAACATACAGTCTGGAGCCATGATCCCATAGATATTTCTCTYCAAGACYTTGCTAACTTATGCARCCTTCCCCCTCTGCTTTCCCAACAGTCTAATGGCCCGTTCGTGGAACCGGTGAAGGAGTGTGGATAGAAATTACTTACTAAGAGACGAAGGCATGATCTTTTTAATTTGGTCTTACTTTGCTTTAAAGTTCTGTTCGTATAAGCCCAGCCTATTTTATTCCTTTTTTTTCTGTAATAATATTTTTATAAGCCTGGTTTGGTGTCTGTTTTACTTTGTGGAAGGAGTTTTCCCTCRGAACGAAATTCTGATTTCAGCTTTTAGAAGCTGGAAGATAGAAACTAAATATCCTCTTCCAAAAAAAAGTAGGAGACAAATAACTCTGGCAGCCAGATTATCCATCCGCTCTACCACACACACAAACCAATTAAACAGCTTCTAATGTTCAAAGCAATGGACAACTAATAAATTCCTCATTTTCTTGCTGAACCACTGCAATACCAGTCTGTGAGCTATTTCTTTGTAAAGCATTAGAAAAAACTGTAGTCTATGAAAGATACTAAAGCCACAATCTAGTCTATATTTCTTATGTGTATTTCTGATACTATGTGGTTCATGATTGCTTCTTTTAGAAGGTACAAATAATCAATACAAAACCATGAATAAAAATAACTTTTCTTTAAAACTGGTTGCTAAAAGAACATACAGTCTCCTTATTCTGCCTGACAGTAGAAGTCTGTTCTCCACAATTCATTGTTTATTGGAATGCCTGAAATGTATATGCAGGGTATTTTTAAAGCATTTAAACATAGAAGTAAAGCTTCTGCTCCAGACAGTTTGGTTTACCATATTCTAAAAATCTAACATGTGCCACAGAAGTGTTTAAAGCAAGGAAACAATAACAAATTTGTAAAAATCTCTAATATAATATAAAATAATGTTCATATTCATTTACAGAGGAAAATTTCCTTCCCATGCGATGCATACTTCAGCTGTTTATTGACTCAGCTGTTGGATAAGGCCTTGAAGGCCCACTTTATAATATTTATAATATTTATAATATTTTAGAGAGAACATTTGTCAAAAGAGAGATTTTGGCACGTTCCTTCTGCAAGAGACCAACTCCTATGAGAGCAAAGCAATGAAAATATTGGTAATGACCAAGAAATTCAGAACAGTGGATGTCTCTAGGAAACATTGTGGATAAGTGGTGCAAAAGCTACGTCAACTCAAGAAACACAGAAGTGCAAGAGATGCAATCGGCTGCCAGAGTAGTTTGGACCAGAGGATGAGACTCTATGGGGGAGTCCTGAGTCATTGGTCTTATCCTGTTGTCTTGGCTTCTCAGAGATTCTTCTCTATGGACTAGCCAAAGTCTCCTACCCTTTAGCTATGCTGCTGTAAAGTTGTGGTCTAAGTTTAGGCTCGTGCTGCGCTCTGCTCTGATGCCAYCAATACTCACACCAGTGCTGGATTTGTGGTTTGTGAGCATGTTTAGTGGTTTATAAGTTAGCTTGTAGTATCAGATCCAGTYCTCCATCTCTGTGATGCTCAAAGTGCAAATCTTGCACAGTTTCTGTTGATGTTAGCTGACCTTTTGCATGCGGAGGGTTTTGGGTGTCCAGCCAAGCTAAGCCTGTGTGCTGGCCAGTCAGCTCTGCTTGAGGCTGATTTTCATACTGTGACGGTACTGCATAAACAGTGATGCCAAGAGGCTGAAGAGGGCGAGGCAGACGTTAATTTAGGCCTACTTTATTGCTGCCCCTCCTGCAGCTAAAAGATCTAACTTACAATTAACAAAATGAGCTTAAAATAAATAGTGCTWTACATTTTTACAGATGACATAGTAATGGTTGCTATAAATGAGCATTTGCCTCTCTACTCTCCTTGTTAATGTTTTCAAATATGAGATAATTTTTTGAGTCTTCTCAAGATACTTTTGTTAGGATTAGAATATAATTCTATCATACGTATACGTGTCTGTATAATCATATATATTAAAAACTCCTTGATGTGTCTATATGCAATGAAATATAAAGTAACTGCTATGACTGGTAAACATACATAAAGACAACTTTGCAATTAGCTGTGTGCTAACTTGGAAAATTAATTTTTCCAGCAAGAAATATATCCTAAGGACATGCATCTTTATGCGTATAGGTTATGCAATAAGGAAACCTAGCAATCATATGTGTTTTTTTCCTTCTTAAGCAGTTTAAAAAGTAGAGCATAGCATTTGAAGTACCAGTAAACTAACTAACTTTGATGATGTAAACTAACTGCTTTAAAACTTGGCAATTTGCAAACTTTAAGTGGAAAAAGCCCACAACACTTCTTGTTTAATATCTTTACTTCTGAGACTCTGTTTCATGTATACAAAAGGTAAGCCACCAGCAACTTATACTGCCCTTCTCAAAGATGATACAGCACCAAATCCAAAGAGTGAGTCATTGTTTTTTTCTCCTGAAAACTCATACAAACAACAATGTACTCGATTAATCATTTGAGTTAAAAACTTGTTACCAGGAATGAACTCATTGGTCCTTAATTCATAGCGGTTGTAGTTAGGGTTAAATAAATAAAGCCTCCTCATTAACGGCACGTATAATAAGAAAAGAAAAGAAGGAGCTATTGGRGCACTCTAAGATTCTGATAATTTAGGCCACTCTGCACCATAAGTAAACATATAGGCATGGTTTGTATCTGTCAAACTATGGAATTCACATGCTAGATATCCTGGCCCATGTTTTCCTTTGTAAAAGCAGTCTGTGTGATTCTCTTTTTTTAATCAAAAAATAATTTTTAGTGCAAAGTACATTTCAGYACAAACCAGTAGTTAATAAATCAGGACTGCAACTTACCTTTCTTCAGCCAAGAAATATTTTGCTTGTCATTTTCAAAACTTTCTGTTGGTTTGATTTTTACCTTGTCTGTCTTGGCTTCTGACATCTATGTGGGAGGAAAGAATTTGAGGAATTTGTCAGAAGTTCTTGGGAARAAAGTTTCTGACACAGCAAAATGGTCTCTGCTTAGGTTCCTGATGCAACCAATCGTGTTTACGTAGACACTTTTTTTTTCTGGTTATTGATACTATATCTCTATCATTAAATTTATATTTGGTTCCTAAATGCTTTATCAATATTACATGGTTGCTATTTGTAGATGGATTCTCTTGTAATGTAACTATAAACTGCATTATGAAATGAGTGATACGCTCACCATMGCATACTGGTAATAGATGAACATGTAACATGCAGAGCAGACACAGTCTGGCTAAAAAGGAAGGGTCCAGTCTGCCTGTTTATTGTGATTCCAAGTTGCTGCAAAGCTTGCCTTCGGTGAGGTATAACTATACAAATAATGATAAATATTTATAAAGGCAACTTGAGCAAAGTGTACCCAAAAAAAGAAAAAAAAAAATACTGCCACTTGCGACAATTTATTTGCTCTAAGCAGAAGAATTAGAAGAATTGCATGCAGGTTACAGCCCCRGAGGGTATTAGGTACACAGTAGCTATCAGCTGTACACTGTGGTTTACCTCCCCTGCCTGCTAGCAATCAGATTAGGCTGTCCAGGCTGCCTCTAACTGCTTTCTTTCTGTTTTCACTGAATCGGGTTAGTTAAAGCATTTCTGTATCTTTTTTTTTTACCTGTCTGTTCCAAATGGGGGGTTCGGCAGCAGGGCTCAGGCGCCGACGAGGAGTCCTCTCGGCCGAATCCCTCGCTGCGCGGTGATGTCCAGCATTCCCACGCACTGACAAACCGAAAGGATGAGCACTGCACTCTCTGCCTGCCTGCTGTGTGGTGCCAGATTTGTCTTGCTGCCAGAATCAGCCAACTTATTGCTGAGGGCTTTTTTTTTTTCTTTTTTTTTTTCTTTTTTTTTTTTCCTCCTCTTTTTTTTTGCATGCACTTCTAGAGCTGGGTAGGCTAGGGAAGGAGGGGGGTAATCAGCTTCCCAGCATTACTGGAGTGGTAGAAAATCAACAGCTTTAGAGAAGAAAATTACTTTGGAAGGGTTATTACTGCAGTTCATAACCCAGTGAATCTGCAAGAGGCAGAAGAAAATAAAAGGGGAACCAGGAAATTAATAGTGACAAATCAGATAAATGTGTCAATGTTGTGCCTAAACACAAGTTAAATACTGAAAGACAGAAATTGCACCTTAGATATCTATTTACAGCTACTGCTTTGGTAAAAGAAAAAGAAAAAGTCCAACCCTTAGCTCTATGAGCTCAGCAGGGGACAATCCATCATCATCCGGAGAGCAGTGGGTCCCCATTAACCCTATTGCAACTGGGATGGGAAGTCTCCATTGGGAACCAGTGAGTTTGGCAGTGAGCAGCTCAGAGGTCGCGCGTCGATCTGGACTACCCTGAATTTCAGCTCTAAGGTTACTAGTTTGCTTTTAATATTCTCTTGCCAGTGTTATGGAGCAGGGTCAAGCCCAAAGAGAGCAGGATCGGAGGGTGCTCACATGTGGCACTCTTAGGTTTCCATAAGGCAAAAAATGAAATGCTGCTTGGCTTACCAGAGCTGAATTTTGAAAGTATTAGTTGCAGAGTACATTTAGAATTACCCAGTTATCTTACCTTGTAAGCAATATTTACAAAATTACAAGAAGCATTTGTCACCAAATACTATAATCCAAGATCCCAGTGCTTAAGTGTGGCCAATAAATAATAACATATTCCCTTTGTTATGACAATTATCTTCCTCTACTCTCCCATCACATGTCATTCTTACAAGAAAAAAATTGTTTTCTTCTTTCTCTTTTCCTTTCTTTTTTTTTTTTCTTTTAAATCTCCTGTGCCAACATGACTGAGATTCTTCCACCATCTTTAGCTAATTGTGAATCGCATGATAAGTGCCTACTTACATCTCCAAATTGCAATGATTAGTCTTGCATGGTTTGAAAACCTATTTTAAGCATGGTACTTTGGGAATAATTGCAACCACAAGGGGGGAAATATCTAGGGGTAATATTTTAAGATCTTTTTTTCCATTCCCGTTGGATGATGCTTTGAGTCTTGTGTTTTCAACTGCAGTTCCCCTGTTTCTCCCCGGAGCGTTTCCATGTTACTGCAAATGCAGCCCTTTAAATCTGTGGGTGGTGGTGGTGATCCTTCAGTCGGGCTTGCCGGGACAGACCCTTGAGCCCCTGGGAGAGGTCTAATAAAATCCGCTGTGATCCTCACAGATCAGCCGAGACACAGGTAGCTGCAGCTTGGACCTGATGCTGGTCTCTGTTCTATTTCCCAAGTTCTGCTTAAAATGAAGTCATGGGTTGTTTTTAGAGGAATCTGGAGATGAAATCCGTAGGTTTGTTCAGTGTCCTGCACAACTCTATTTTCTAGATTTTGCCAAAATTCTTATGTCTCCCCAAAAAAAGAGACTCAAAACAGCACGGATTCCTCCTTGGAGACACTCTTTATCACTTGTAGCAGAAGTGCCATGTGGGCCATGCTCTGGTTACCGTTCCCCAGGGTTACCTAGACTGATCCCAAAGGAGCCCATGAGTTAAGAAAGCATCAGATGAGTTTCCTTTCTGGAGTATTCCCCATTGCTGATATTCAGGTAATTCTCCTAATGTTTTCCCCCCAGAAGCATTAACTATAAGCTTTCTTGATCTCCATCAACTCCAATTTTCTACTGAGACATGTTTGTGTGCTATTTTTTGCCTCATTTAATTAAGTTATTTTGGATAAATGCATCAATATTTCTATTTCCTAATCAATCTTAAAGTAGTTAGTGGAAAGTCAGGATTTCCATGCATCCTCTGTAATTACAAGCTTTGCAAAGGAGAGGAAAACAACATTATGCAAGAAGGTCATTAAAATGTTGAGTAAACTTGTTTCTATTAAAGCTGTAATTGAATTTTTAAAGCCATGGTCCATTTTAAACACCGAACTTTAGTTTATGGTTTGATAATTCATTTCACTTTTATTTTATAGGTTTTATTTTATAGCTATTAAATAGCTATGGGCCATCACTTCTTCCTTTTCCTTCCAAATTGTGAAGTATGGCATTTATATGGAAGATTTTAAAAAAAAAAAAAAAAAAAAAAAAAGATGTGATATCAGTCAGCTGCCAGATAAATGCAGTGTATTAATTGCTTGAGATTTGAGAGTGTCTTTTTCTGGTCTGCTCAGTTGGGAGTGAATTCAGTCTTTGTAGAGTTGGAGAAAAGGCTATTTTAATGGATTGCAATAACCATCAAAGCTGAGAGGGAAACTCATTACTGCCCTGGCAAGCAGCAAAATTATCAGGGTTTTCTTGTACTCTTAATGTTAGGTCAGGAGTCCAAAACCAGATACTGGCGTAAGTCTGAAGGAGGAGGCCTAGATGTACCTGGGAGACTTTTCAGCTATGAACATTAGTGCAGAAGTTATGACATCACAGTTCGGTACCTAAAGTGACTTTTTACTTGAGGATATGAACTGTATGACTGGAAGCTTCTTCTCCCAGAGAGAAACACATGAAATATCCACAACAAAGCATTAGAAATGGCAGTAGTTTCATTATTTCTCTTTTATATAATCCAGGTAAAAATGTAGCCACTTGTCCACTGGCAAGTGGCGCTCTGTAGCTTTGGAATATCCCGTACTGCTCCATACTGCTCCTTTTTTGCCTTTTTTTCCCAAAGTTTGATGAAACTATACCTTTGCTCCCTTTTGCACCCTGGGGTGATCATTTCCAATAATAAAGTGAGTATAATGTGATGTGCCCTGTCACAGCTAAGGAATCTCCTCTTGATCATGCCTCTGTAGGTAGAATATTAAGTTGTGGGAACACGCGATACAGCCAAATTATCCTGGTGATTACATGTAAAATGCATGGTGTTTTAGCCGAACCATCATGTCCTGCGAGCGCTTCAAATGCAAAACAGCCTGTTTATAGAGCCTACCTCAAACTGGCACTGACAAATGATCTATGTGCTGCGGAGGCTTGGAGCAGTACAAAGACTGCAGCGTTTCACTCCCCATCACTTCTCCAATGCTCTGCTTAGTAGACTGTTTGGATAATTTTTCCATCACTGGCTTTCCTGCTTCGGGAGACATGGGGCTTTATTTCCCCTTGCCACTCAGTGCCACTGCAATTGGTGAATACAGTCTGGGAATACGTTTAAATAGGCGGGAGGAATAAAAGTTGGCACTGGGTCACAGGGGGCGGTTAGCACAGAGTTACTCATACCAGAGAGGAAGTACAAATCATACTGAGAGTACTCAATGTATCCTCTGCACAGAAACAAAAACAAAACATTGTCACAAGGACACAACTGATTATATGTACAAGATTTTTAAGAATTTCTGCGTGTTATGTGCTCATTTTCTTTCTTTGCTCAAAGCGAGACTGACTTCTTGTCACCTCTCCAGACGCTTAACATCCTGTTCTTGAAGTCCTTCAAGTGTATGCCCCTCCAAACAATCTCTTTTGGTGCTTTTCTGTCTTGGTAGAAGTTTTGTTTATAACTAAACCAATTCCTCCTTTGCTATGGATTGAATCCCTTATTTCTTATCCTTCCTATTCTGCACATACAAAACTGATGGTTTTCTTAGTTTCTACCCTTTTTCAACTGACCTCTCTTTCAAATAAATGCAAGAGCACTTGTTTTTTACCCCATCTTTTTCTTCCTTAGACTGAACCATCCATGTTGCTTCAATATTTACTTCTAGACTTGTTCTCATTCTTATGATCAGACTTGTGAATTTTGGAGCTTCATCTTTTTCAAAGCACAGTGTTCCAAACTGAACCTATTCCTCCTAAGACTTGGCCAGTACTGAATAGACCAAGAGGAYTGAGTATTTTACATGCAATGCAAAGCTTGCATGCCGTACAAGCTTTATTCCTGTTTATACATCCCAGAATATTTGTCTTTTTCATGACAGCATGAAATTTGTTTAGTTTATAATCCATCCTGTTTCCTTCTGCAGAGTAGCAATGGAACCAGTTGTTTTCTGTCCTGAATTTAGGGAACTGGTTATTCCTACCTAAGTGTAGGACTGTGCAGTTGTGCACYCCAACCCTCAGACTATCTCACTAGGCTATTTTCTCCACCCCTCAAAAACAATGTCAAGYACCTTTTTAGTGGAGAATAATCTGAGCACTTACAGAATTCTTTGCTCATAGACAAAGCTTGACAGCACCTCCCTAAACAGCACTATCCCAGATGAGATGTCAGTGAAAGCCTTGTGCTTTTTAAACAGAAATAGGACTAGCTTAAGTGTTTCCCCTCCATGCTATTAAGTAAGCTGCTTCCCAACAGTGGCTGCAATGTGATCATCTTCTGAGAGGTGCTGAGAAGGGCTAAAGCAGACTTTTTTTTTCTGCCCAAATTACTGTTATCAGCGATTGGCAAAGTTAACCCCTTATTTCAGGAAAGCAAACCCTGAGCTCAAAGGTATATCTGCTCCAAAATAAAAGCTAGGGAAAATATCTGTGATCAGGATACACAAATCATGCATGATCTTTCAGACTGCCTTGGATTCACCCATAATGTTTCCCAGTTGAGCACTAGTGAAATGGGTTTCTTCCATTCTCTTGCTAAGTTTGTTCTGCTTTGTCTATTTAAATATTTATCAAGCTATGGAGAAGGCAGTAGTAGAGAGAAAATAATTTTGTAGACTCATAATTAGGGATCCCCTGGGGTACAAGAAACATCAACTCAAGCTGCTACTGAATGATTATATTAATTTTAGCTGAAATGAAACYGCTACAACAGGAGAGGTCAAGGAACTCCTTGATCAAAAGGAGGCAAYGGCCTTGTAGTCACGGTAGTTACTTGGGAACTTTCTCAGCCATGCTTCTGTGAGGCACTCTGAAAGGTCTGTGATCCGGGCCAATGAAATGAGGAAACACGTGAAGTCCCAAAGTTTTCTGGAAAAGGAAATCTGTTTCCTGCCTGAGCACATATGACTGAAMCTAAAGCCAACATGAGCTCTGGGAGTTCAGCACCCTGAAAATCAGGCCTGCTGTCTAAATATAATTGAACTTCAAAAAGAGAAATAGTTTTCTGGCCCTTTTGGATCCCAAACAAAAAAGTATTTATTCCATTTGATCAGCTATTCACAGATGATGCCTTTGTATCTTTAAAATAACTACAAACCAAATTCAAAACTAGAAGCTCTCATCTTTGATGTTATCTACAGATAAGATAGAGCTTTGAAGCGCTAAAGGAGACTAATTGGAACAGAATACCAATACAACCGAAAATTAATGGAAAACACAAGAACTGTTTGGAGCGCTATCACTCTAAACTAGGACCATTTCTTTTCAAATGCTATAGAATTTCAGGAAAAAAGTGCAGATCTCTGGAGTGTAGATGAAAGAGGAGAATTGTCTGATTAAATGTAGTATGATACTTCAAAAACAATCATGGGGTTTAAAGTTATTTGTATGTATTCATTGTATTTTTAAGTATCAACTTCTTTCAAACATAAAACAAGCTGGAGCCTGGAGGAGGGTGGGAAAAGTGTCACAGGTGAAATGGCATCAAAACTGTATTTTTATTTGAAAAAGACTCTTTTTATTTTCTGTCTTGTTTTGAAGAGAGTGGTTTTTTTTTTTTTTCTCTCCTGAACTTGAAAAGATTTTGTCAAATTTGCTAAGGGGGGTATGTCTAAAGATAGTGCTATATGCATACAGCTCAGAAGCTCAGATGAGAATAGAGAAAATTATATCTGCAGTTAAGCCTATACTTGAATATTAGGTAATAAATTGTCTTCAGTCTTAGATACAAAGGACAGTGAGATTTGCTCTGGAGCTTTAACCATGTCCTGGTCAAACAGCACCTGGACTCTACAAGGCCTAGGTTGCAGATGGTTTGGCAATCTGTAGAAGGGGCAGAAGAGAGTGTAGATGGACCTTGTCTATTCTGTGGAGCCAGCAGCCTTGGTGCAAGTCCCTTATTGCTGCTTTGCACCATGGCACCATCAGTGCCTAAGTGTGGGCATCCTTTCCAAGTCTATCTAGGTAGTGGAAGTGAGATAAGTGGTATATGTGCTCGCATCCTTACTTCTAAAGGCACGTGAAAGCAGTGCATTGTGTAGATCTGTTTAAGGAACCCACTTGGTATTAAAAGAAAATTATTCTGCCAAGTATTCTGATATTAAGCAATGCCAGAATCGAGGTTGCTCAGGCAACCTTATTTCTACTTCCTTGTTCATTAACACACTAGGTGTTCACATAATGAAAGCTAGTAAATTTTAGTTCAGACAGTGCCTTGGGTTTAGGTGAGGACCTATTCAAGATGTCTTGACCCACCATTGAAAGCCCCTATCGATTACCCCCCTGGGGCTGGGGTTTCAGAGTACTTTTTCAGAAACTGTGTGTGATGTGCAGAAAATGCAAGGAGCAGGAAGGATGCAGCTGTTTTAAAAGTGTCAGTGTCAGTCAGATGTGAATGAGTTATCCTTGGACTAGGAAGAGCCCAATGTGGAGGCCTGGTGGTTCTTCTCTGTACTCTTGAGTAGAGGGTGACCTTTTTTGGGGCTTTCCCTCTGCCTCTGTCCATGATAAGAGTGATCCTGGGTACTCGTTCGCCCCATGCTCCCTTCTCGTGTGCTCTGGTTTTTCCACTGCTCAGTACCTCTCTGACCGACAGGTTGCCAGCACTAAGACATGTTCTCTGTCCTCCACCCAAGCCACACGCCTGCTTAAGCAACTTGCTTCTCCAGTCTAGCTTCTCTTTCTTATTCCTTGTTTGGTCTGTTGGTTGGTTTTGTTTGTTTGTTTGTCTGTTTTTCCTTTGCTTGTGTTATTGTTTTTTTCCCTTAGATCTTTAATGCATTCCTCTTGCTTTCATATCCTTGGCCATTGTCCACTTTCTGCAGGACTTTCCCTGTTTCTTCTAAGAGAAGGTGAATAAACTGTGACATGAATGGTCACTCACAACCTTTTTTCCATTCTCAAGCCCTTGCATTTTCAGATATTCGCTGTATGTTCACTGTTAACCAAAACCTTAGTCTTCTCAAATACCTTTGGGCACAGAGTAGTGGGAAGTTGACTAATATTGGTCATATCTATTCTGTGCCTCAGAATATGCTTTGCATCTGGAAACATCAGGCTAGTAATTCCCTACCCTTTTGAATCATCTGACAACACTCAACTTTTTTGGAGAGTGATCAAACCTCAAGGGGTTTTTTTCCTTTGTTATGTTTGTTTAATTTGTAAACCACCATCTATTCTTTTTATCAGAATTTCAGTTGAAAATACTGTTGGCACCATTGTCTAAAATGTTTCAGATTATGACTGCTCTGCTTTGTCAACTAGTTTTCTACCTAGATTATCGTTAGTTCTTTTTTCTGTGATTGTATTTTCAAATATTACTTAAGCAGTAAATAGTAAGCTTTGTGTAATTTTGCAAAGGTCTTCTTCTTCACCATAGATTGAATGAAACAGCTAACATTCCTACTCATTATGCTTAGTTTATAAAAGCAAAAAATGTCTCTTATCTGCAGTACTAAAGAGTAGTAAAACATCAGCACTTTTTGTTTTAATGTCTATTGCTTTTTCTTCTTCAGAACCTGGAATTTTGCAATCCTGTTAAGTGCTTGTTTTCTCCGATAAATATTCTGCACTGTTACTACATTTCAGTTGTTAGGTTTCTCAAGGGACAAAAGCAGTAAAGAAAGAAAATGAATAAATAAACAGCTCAAAGTCTTGAGTGTCCAAAAATATTGCAGTATCTTGATTTGAATAATCGAAAATTGAGACACTTTATTTGGGTACATTTCATCACACCGAAAGCTTTGCATGCAAATCCAAAGTCTGCCATTCTCTTCCATTTCTTTGAACATTTTCATTGATGTTCTTTCTTTTCTGTTTTACCTGTTCCAACAAGAAGGCAAGGCCTATATATTATTTACAAATAAAGCTAGCAACTTCTGTATTTATTATGAAAATGACCCGCAAAATAGAAGACTGGAGGCAGGAGTAGGGAGGTTGTCCCTGCTTTTTGCCATGTCTAAATAAGATCTCCCAAATTTCTTCTCCTTTTGTTTTACTGTAGAACTCTCAGAACCATCCACCTTTGGTGTTTGACGTAGATCTCTTTCAGAATCTTTTAAGCTGCAGTCTTACTCTTTGTTTTAACTGGAAACACTGAAAATAATGAACCTAATTAAAAACAGCAACTAGACCCCTGCTCCTGGTACTTAATCAGGAAGATGAACTTATGGAGAGGGTTAATGCAGACATCCCAAATGAAAGCACTTTAGTTCACCTCTGTTTCTAATTAGACCTCAAAACAAAGCTGATGACCAGCAGAGCCTGACTCCTCTTGAAACTCCTCTTGACTTCTGAGAACATTGGATGGATTCATTCAAATTGCATCTTCAGTTCAGGTCTGTGTCTCTCCATGTGCAATCACAGAATCAAGAACATCATATGCAGATTTGAGAGATAAGGGAAAGTGCCTCATTCCTCAGCCATGCCTTAGTTCCTTGCAGGAAATGGCATTCCTCCATCAGCTCATTTCCCCATTTCTCTTGGTTTGTGTAAGGATCTAAAATTCTGCTGCTATCAAGTGTGCTGATGAACCTAGGAGAACTTCTGGACGTGTCTGGATGTACCTGTGTCTCCAGGCCAATTCCAAATGCTTGAAAAGAAACCCAAAATCCTAGGTTAGAGAACTGCAGCAAGGTTGATGGTCAGGCCTGGTTCTGGGGCTCCCTTCTGTGTCAGCAGTTGTAGAAGATAATGGTGAGTGACACAAGTACATTGCGATGAGGGCCTCCGAAGGCTCTCATTGCCTGGCCCAGCTTGTTCAAGAGTACTTAATTTTTAACATGTGGAAAATTCTGAAATATGCATCTTAGAATATCTGCTTAGCTTGCCTAGAAAGCTTTAATAATTAATGGAAATTCAGAGTTGAGGTAAAGTAATGATTTATATAGGGAGCTGTCTTTACACAATCTGCTCTCAAAGCTTTCTAGAGTATTACTCTTAGTGTCTAATTAACTTCCGAAGAGTGATACTGCTCTTTTCACTACACTGATTGATCAAGAGCTTAACTGCAAGTCATATTTTTCAAGTGATTCCCTGGTGTCTTCTCTGCTCTTATGAGTTCTTTGCTGAGGAACAGAACTGACTTGGACATCGTCAACTACTTTTAAGTTTTCAGATATAGCATCTCGGGTGTCCGGATGTTCTTATTGCTATAAAGCCACACATAACCATAGCACAAAGATTTCCAGTCTTTATGTATGACTTCGTGTGATATGGTCTAAATCTTTTTCTTTTCCCCATAGTCAGTCTTCCTGGCAAATCATTTGGAGCATTGTTCCTCTCTCTTTGTGATTTACTGTGAGGTAAAAAGTTCTAAGAAGCAATGTTGATTTAGAACAAGGTTATGCAGTATTGTGAGTGTACCAGCTAACAGCTCGGGATTTGGAAAATGCAGGATCAATTCCTTCTGCTGTTTGCTTGGTGCAAATTTGGTTTGTTTAAATTAAAGCTGTATGAGAACAAAAAGAAAAGGTGTTGGGACAGCCAAGAGAGGGAAAGGAACAGAAGTCTCTCATTGTATTTCTGCTCTTACAAGGGAAAAAGCCCTAGAGAGAGAGAGAGAGAGAGAGGAAATGAGAGAGGAAACAAAGATGGAAGCAATTCTTTCCTTTCTGAAGAATTCACCAGTCCCTGCCCTCAGTTATTACTGGAATTACCCGAGCAGATGCTGGGCAAAATAGACCATCTTCTCTGTGTTTCATTATCCAGTCCAGGCCTATCTTCTTCTAACAGTTTGGCCTACAATCAGGTTCACAAACCTTCTATCTTCTTACCAGATTCTCCCCCATTTAATGGCAGCGAAAGCCTCTCTTCCAGTACTGACTAGTCTTACTGGTACTAAGTTTGTCATGCTCCCAGGATGTTGGCTAACGAAGTTTCTCTCTTTATGACTGGATCTGCACCTTGAAGCCTGAGTACGTTGCAGTTCTGTTGCTGGCCTTGGAGACTGTGAGTTTGGGTTTTATCTGTGATGGACAGCTACTAGCTAGAAGATATTCTTCTGACGGGATTAATGGTCCCATCTCTTAAGAAATTAGCAACATCTTCTCCATTTTCTCCTTTCATCCAAACAGCATTTCTGATGCTAACAACATCAGCCAGACTGAATGAGGAGATAAAAGCACTGGTGGCWCAGTTCCACATGTGAAGGAAGGTGTTATAAAATCTTGGAGGGCTCATCCAAAGTTTGCACCAAAATTAATAACTGGCTTTGTCATTTCAATGAGTTTAGAACTGTAACTGTGCTTACTTTGAAACTTCATCACGTAGAAGTGAGACTAAAAGCCTTGCACTGCAGCTTCTTGGAGGTGTACTTTCTGTAGAGCTAGAATGAAAACATTTCGGCCTTTTCCAGAAGTTATAAGTAGAGGCTGGGGCATTTTTTGCTTGTAACTTTTTTTTTTTTTTTTTTTCTTGTAGATGCTATATGAGTAAATTACCAGCTCAGCTCATTCGGTTCAGGTATAATTTAGCGGGGGGATGGAGATTGGGCCTTCTTTGGCAAATATTTCAAGCTGCACATGTTTACTGATTACTACACAGGCATGGCTGCACATATCTAGTAACTCTTCAAAACTGAGGCATCAAGACTTGATGCAAATTTCATTACTATCATGAAGTCCTGCTAAACTCTGACCCACTGCTTTATGAGCAGGAGAAAATATATGGAAATTATTTAAATAAGAAATAGGGATCTCCTTCAAAGGAGAATTCATAACGGATTGCTGATCTCTTGTCTGCTACTCTGGARACTGATGATACACCTGGTGGAAAATGAGAGACAGTCATTTTCCTCAGCCCTTATACCTTTAGTGACAGAAGGTGCAGCTCCAAGGAGTGCCAAGGAACCTCCTTTCAGGTGTCTTGACTGTACAGAAATGCTGGACTATAAATGTGCAGAACAGCTGCAGAAATATTCTTAGTTCCAAAATGATGCAGCAAATTTAAATGTTGAATCCATTCACATAAGATCATAATGTATTTGTTCTCTTAAAATTATGCAGTATTTTCAAGCAAATAGATTCAGCATTTAGACTCTTCCCTTAAAAAAAATGTATTTTTGTATTTCTGGATCTCCTTGTGGTATAGCATAGGACTGTCATGGTTAAGAAAGAAAAACGGGTTGGGTGGAGGGATCCTTACAAATTTGGACATACAGTTTCCTTAGTGAGTGGCTACTGAATCATTCCAATCAGCTCRTGTTGCTGCTGCAGTTATTTTAATAGTAAGATACACTGCCCATTCAGCATGATGTCAAACATATGTGCAGCTCTTTGGAAGAGTAGGGCTGCAGCCATGCCCATTTAAATTGTGGGGCTTCTCCAGGGGGAAGCTAAAGAAAAGCTATTTGCTAAAGCAAGAAATCCCTGCTGTAGCATGTAAGGTAACAGGGAGGCTGCTACCTAAGGAAAAGGGCAAGTCCTCTTACAGATAAGGGAAAGAGAGAGCTGTAAGGGGAGAAAGTCATGTAAAAAAAGATAAGTTTTTTTAAAAAAGTGGAAAATTATTTAACACTGAAGTTATCTCCAGCCAGTCCTTTCTAACCCAACACCACTACATGTTTATAACCTCACTTTGGAGACCATACTGTTTCTCTTAGATAAAAAGAATATGCAGAGAGGAAGAGGCACMAAAAATAAATTAGAAAGGGATTCCTTTAATGCTCATAATAATGTATTTGGCAATGATTATCATAATGAAACTTGTAAGAGGAATTCACTGTTTCCCCTTTTATATGGTGTATTCCTGACCTTAACCCACTTGTTATGCGATTCTCATTCAGTGCTGATGCCCATAATAGAGGGGCAAGAAGGATGATCAGAGTTCAAACAATAGGGTAAGAAATACAGAGTAGTGGGAAAAGCTTCCATTTTCCCATAAGCTGGGGCACAGAAGATACTGCAGCCTCAGCTCTATGGTATCTTATGAACAAACAAATTATGCATGAGTTTGCTCAGGGGACTACTCAGCTACTCAACAATAATGGGTAATTGCCCTCACAAACTTATCCTCATATCACTCATACACACCARCACTTATAGTGAAAAGAAAAGACGCAAAGAACAAATTTCAATATAAAACACATTATTATTATGAAAATGACACATTTCTATTTAACCCTTCTCTAACAAAAAGAACTCGCTGCATTTTAAAGAAAATGGGGCTAGGAAATTTTAAATCTCATTCTCAGTATTTTCCCTTGGAAGGCACACTCAAGATTGTTTTACTTGGCACATTCTGTACTCTTCATTGTAGCAAAGGCTTGCGGGTATCTAATGACACAATCACAGAATGCCATAAAAATTTGGAACAAAATCCCCATCTTCAATACAATTCAGCAGATTCACGCCATATGGAAATCCTGCTGTTTAATGTAACACCATTAAAAGCCACATATTGCTAAATTCATCTCAAAGATTTTTGCAAAAGTTGAAGGAACAATATTATTTCTGAGTTTTTAACCTTTACTCAGCCTCCAGCTTTCTCAGAGTCAAATACATATTTCATAACTCAAAATCAGACTACCTCACATACTGGTGATATTTTCATATTTTCATATCRTTCTCAAATACGCCTTGTAATTTAATGGTCTTGTGCCTTTCATAAAGAATTAGTAAATTACAATTCAATCAATAACTGGGAATGAGGTGAACCATGACTATAGCTCAATGTCCTAAAATATGCTAGATTAGTTGTTAATTTATTCTATGCTTCTTCACCCTAAGCATCTGTTTCATCCCTTATGTCTTCTTAGATATCTTCAGTTCTAAGCTAAAATTTCTTTGCACCTAAAATGGTTTCTGTGATAAGATATTGAATCTCTAAGCCCTTCAGTATTTCTAGATAGAGAATGAAATCATTGATAAAACTGTTTGTTGCACAGCCCCTTGTGTGCCTTTTCAGGCCAGCTCTTAAGGAAAGCTTTATGCAGCAGGCAGGCCTCATCACGTGCTCTTCAGGACATGCAATAAGAGGAAAGTCCTGGCTGCTGCACAGATGCTTCACCCATRCAGGACAATGTTTTTGGACGTTATCTGCATAGGTATCAGCTGGCTTTAGTGGGTTGCTCATAGATGCAAGCATTTTCCTGCTTTGAGCTGCTTGCAAGAATATATCAAAAAGGAAAAGATCAGGACTCCAGTCTCCCATTGCAGTTTGTCTCCCCGAAATCCTGCTGGAATTTGAAGTTTCTGCTCAGTRTGAGAATACTTGACTAACACTAAAAATGAGAGGGACTGAAAATGGAGTGTATCTCTAAGCTGCTGAAAGGAAATATCTTTAAAAATACTTCTGTAAGAGCAGTCTACTAGGGAACTTAAAGGTGCTTGAGAAGAAACCTGCATGGGCTGTAAACTGCCTCTGCAGCTTGAGCTTATTTCAGATTTATCCGAGCTCCTTTGGGCCACGGTGAGGTGCTCAGGGCAWACTCCTGAGGGTTGTCTGAGGCAGYGTTTTTTTTCCCCTTTACATGGCAAAGAATCCTCCACAAAAATATCATTTTTCTTTTCCATGTTTAATCTGGGATGGAGGGTTGCGCATTTGGCCTGATTTCCATTCAGGGTGGTGTCTCCCAGTTAGACTATCTGAAAAACCCATATCCCACCATCTTWGGGTGCTCAGCTCTCCCGAGAATGTGGACGTTGCGGGTGCCTAGATGAGGGCTGTGATCTTAAAAACAAAARCAAAGAAACAAAAARCCAGTACTTCTTGGGAGCAATTCAAAACCTGATCCAAGTCAGCAAGAATAATGGCAAGTGACTCACATGCCAAGAACCCTTGCAGGGGCTTCTGTTATCAGTATAACTATATCAGGGAAGAGCAAGATGAGGTAGAAGCAGCAAGGATGACAGAAGAGCTCAGGAAGGATGAGTGAATGGACCTAAACTGAAAAGGGAGAGGAATCATGTCTGCGTTCAGGATATAAATCTGTGGCTCACATTAATATTGCTCCTGTTTAGGTGGCCTATGGAACCTGGTGAAGGTTCACAAGTTTGCTTTACACAGCAGCATCTTCTAAGTGCAGTGTTCCAACTCCACTATCACAACAAGAAAATTCTCTCATATTTTCATCAGGCTTCTCCTTAGGGAACACAAACTTAGCAGCAAAACTTAGCAGTTACACAAAGTGCTGCCCTTTTAATAGGCTGAGGATCTTCCAAGTAACAAATTACCCAGATAGAAGAAGACTGTCAGACCCAGACACTTTCCCAAATTCTGTCTGCTGCATTTCTAGCAAGAGAGAGTGTCTGCAGTAGAGCTGCATTGGAGAGTTGTGATGATATTTGTTTGTCCCTAATATATTTACAACACAGGCCTGAGTACCCGGGTGTGTGTCTCATTTTTTCCCCCTTGGGAGATATGCAGAGTTTTGAGTAGGTGAAAATGTSTCCACAAAGGACCATAAAAAAGAAAAGGAGTTATAAGGTAATGCAGCTAGAGCACTGATGCATGGTTATTGCAAGTAAAAATGGTTAACATGTGGAAGGAGGTATATAAATGACTGCGAGCCACGTTTTCAAACGTGTCTTTCCCTGTTGCTCTTAGCAATATCACTGAACATGATCAAATCATTTTTACACTCTTTTGCCACTGTAACTCCTGCAAGTTAACAGCCATCTTAAAGCGAGGGCACAGGGTGCATGAGAGCTAATGCACGCTCTGTTGTGCGACACGCAGACACCATTAGGGCTCTAAGTGTGGGAGTTTAGAGCCACTGCAGCTGCCTTGCCCCTGCTCCCACTGCTGTCACTGCTTGGACTTCACGGGGGCTCCGTGCAGGCACATGGCATTGCAGGATTAGGTCCTTTTCTGCAAGTTTAGAAGCACCCACTGTGTGACAATTCCCCATGTGTAAGCCTTGGTATAGTTATAATTTATTTTAAGAACACAAAGATACATGATTTAAATATTGTGAAATCCTGTATATATTTTGGCTCATTCAGTCATATGCGTGTTTACTCACAGATTCCCCAAAATCTGCATTTCCTCAGGCATTCATGTCTTTCAGATTCTTTATGCTTTTTCTGCCTCAGTTATTTCTTAACACCATGCTGCCTGCTTTYCCTCAGACCTCTTGTGCGAGCTGGGGCACTGTGTACGTATGGGAGAAGAGCCACTGCTTGACTCTCTCATSCTGGGAGAACGCTGCAAAGGTGGGCAACTGCTCTCTGTTTCCTGCCTGSCTCCAGCCCCCTGCTCCTCTTTATTGTGCAAAAATTAGTACAGTGAAAAACTCGGGGATGAGCAAGGCTGTAACCCTGAGGAGAAGAAGAATGGCAAATGTGTCCTTCTCCATATCGCACACCTGGGGGCCACTGCATGGTGCGGGCTTGTGTCCTTGCAGAATAGGGTCAAAAATGGTCCTGATCAAAAATGGTCTAGGTCAAAAATCTCAAATGTCTCTCCAAAAATAGTCTAGCTGAGCTGTTAAATATAGGAGGAGATTGTGAATCACTTGCCTCATCTAGAYTTCATCTAATCTGCAGGATGCTCTGCAGGGTTCCCAGCTTGGGTTTTGGATGGTGGGAGGTGGTTTTTGCACAGGTGGTTTTTGCTCCAAAATCTGGTTTCCATCCCAGGAATCGGCGCCTCTTTTCCCTATCGTGGAGCAGTTGCTGTCATTGAGTTCCCCTTACCAGAAAGGCTTTTATTTTTAAATAAATAAAATGAGTTTAGGGTGCTTGTGTTATTAAAGAGCTTGCAAACCTGATTAAGAAATCTATTTCACTTGGTTTCAACTAACTTCCTTGATGTGAAGACCCACCTGAGTATTGGGAGGRATGGCAAGCAGTGCTAGCCAAGCTTTCCACAAGCATAACTTGTTTTAGGGAGATGCACACCAAAATGAAGGTATGTGGACCTGTCAAACAGTGAGGGGAATGTCTCAGTGAAGCACTGAAGAGAATGGATGCTTATGCTAGAGRTGAGGTTTTTGTTTTAATGGTAGTGAGAAGCCTTTTAATTTTGGTGCAAAGCAACAGCAGCTTTAAAAATGAAATAAAGGGTTGGTRACTAGTGAGAGTCCTTGGTGCAGCTTCCAATGCATCGCTTGGGCTGTTATTAAAGCCCTGCCAATTGTTTCAAGTGGAACAGCTAATGTTTCAARTGTTCATAAATAATTGTTTAATGTTCCGAGCACTTTAGAAGCAGGTTTTAAAAACTACCCTTGCACTGATTATTTCCACCGCTGTAAAAACATTCTTTCCAAGYGGCAGCTTGGTCTGCTGCTGGGAGGGCTCTGCAGAGAGGAGAGCGCTGCCTCCGCTGCGACGTCCCCGCGGCTCTTGGGGATGCGCCGGCCCCGGGCGGCTGCACCGGGGATCTCCCAGGCTCGCCGGCAGCAGGGACRCTGCAGCGCGTGGCTTGAAGCTGTCGTGTGGGTCGAGGCTTCTAGCCGTAATTTGTGATTGTTTTTTTTAATTGCCCTATTTATTTATTTTTGACTGTGCAAGTTGAGGAGTTGCGAACTTATCCACAAGCATCAGGTTAAAGTAAAATGTGCTGGAATATGCGCTGTCATAGGTATGCTTTAAGCCCACAGTAGTTTGGAGAGAGAGCTGCAATTTGCCCTCTCTGATTTCCTGGGTTTCGTCTGAACATTTTCCCTAAGCTGATGCATTCCATCAGCATGCCGGAGTGCTGTTTTGCTATTGTATATGATGTTCCCTCTGATGGGTGAAACTCTGTTTAAAAAAAAAAAATCCTTAGAAAAATATTAATATATGTGACCATATGAAAACACATGAACACTTTGAGGAATTTAGTTATTTCTGATTGGTAACTAGGGCTAAGGAAATTATAACAGTATGTGTGTGTATGTGTGTGTGTTTATATTTGTGTATATAAGTGTGTTTATTTATGGCCTTATGAAGAGTCCGACAGGCACCAATCTTTATGAAGATGACTGTTCTCAAGTTTGGGTCTTAGCTCTCAGTCCTCCTGAGAA
>PTEX01000051.1:3849978-3926837 GCA_003342815.1 Eudromia elegans
AAAAAAAAATCTTTTGGTTTGCGATTATAATTTGGAGATTAAAAAGTGCAAATTTATTTCTGTTCTGTGAGAATGAGGATGTCTAGTAAGGATAGGAGCTTGTAGAAAAACTAGTTTGTGGCTAACCCTTTTATTATTATTATTGTTATTATTATTATTTTTAACAGACTTCTCTCTGAAGCATCCCCACAGCTATCTCAGAAACGCAGCGTTCTCAGCTTCTGGAGAGCTAGTTAAGCAAGCAGGGAGCCGGCCTGCCAAGGATGCGTTTGGTGCAGCAGGAGGGAGGAGATGGGGTGGGGGGGAAGAGGAGAAAAAGGGGAGAAAAAAAGGAGAATTGTTTGATCTGACAAATATCCGCAGCCGGCATCGCGCGGGCGGCCGGGATTATTCTTGCTTGGCTGCCCTCTGCCGGAATTGCCGCACGATACAGGGCGCCCAGAGGCAGGTGGGCGCCGAGTCCGGCTGCGCGCTCCGGCGCGCTTCCCGGCGAGCGAGCGAGCGAGCGGGGATTTAATTAGCCATGAAAAATAGCCGGCATTTGTATGGATCAAAGAAAACAATTATGCATAATGGTCGGACAGAAAACAATTGACTATTATTGAATGAGAGGATTGCTCTAATTAATCCAAAAAGATAGACCCGCTGCTAAATGAGGTGAGGAGGAAGCTCGCGGATAGATTTAGCTCCGGAGCGTAATATAGCTGAGGCAAGGGGGCAGTTTATGACTCAACACTGTGGAATTTCTGCTTGTAAATGTGATTGCTAACGCTTTTTTCAATCACAATTTTCTTAACTTGCAAATGAATCTAAAATATGTAGAAATAATAGTGTCTGTCGTGTAAAAATGAATGCGTGTTTTTCTACTTCAGGGTTTTATTTTTAACCGTCTCTAGTAAAAGTGCATTAGTCATATTTATCTTGCTCATGAAAGAGCCTCTTTCTGCAGCTTGCTTCACGTTTAACCCCTTTCAGATTACCTGCAGCGTCAGCAYGCTGCCTGCTTTAGGATGGCGACGTCCATCCCTAACTCTTTCCTTACTGGCATTTGGAAGATGTCGCCGGGTTAAGAATAAATGTAGATTTAACATGGAACAGGAGAACGCCCCACTGTCCTGTTTTCTGGTCAGGTCATCTTGTTGGTATGTAGGAAAGGATAAGAATGAGGGAAACACGGATGTGCCAGAAGTGTCTTTTCCTTCCCTCTTTCTCCAGTTTTTCCCTCTCCCCTCCTCACAGTTTCCATTTCACCTTATATTTCCCAGTTAAAAAGATAGATGATCGGTACCTGTGACCCTTAAATTTCTTTCCTCCTTTACATTTACACGGAGAAGATTATTAAATCTGCGGATAGAATTAGAGGCCAAGCTAAATTCTGTTATATTGATATAATCATGGGAGTTATTTYAAACATGATGGATGTAGCCTGAGAGCCGAGTACGTCCAGGATGTCTAAAAGGAAGACGATATATGAGTGTTTATGAAAAGATCTGTGTGCTCTTAAGATGTCATGCATAATCCTCACTGTGTGTCTCTTCAGTGTCACCAGCACATTTACATAGATTGTCATGAATTTCAAATTGCTCCTCAAATCAATGCCACTGTAAAATTACCTCCCAGCACAATGCGGCCTGCCTTGAAGAGTTAATCATATAGGTCTTGCCCCATTAGGAGGTAGAGTTGGCCTTCCTGTGACGCTCGTATTTTAYGGAGCACAGACACACTTGTAGTGTCACCGTGGGAGGCAGAAGTCCCCGCTGGCTGGTGACCGCCTCTTACCCCTACTCAGCACATGGAAGGGAGCAAAGCTCGTGTGGGATTGCTGTGAAAGCAGTGCACTGTTAGCAAAGCTGTCTGCCTTCGTATGCATGTAGTGGGTTGGTTTTGCCAAACAGTTCCCAAAATCCCGGGGAGACTTTGCTCCAACAGGTACAAGAACTCTGAAGGCAAACACTTCTTTCCCATTACTGTAATGTTGCTGCAGTCATCTAATTACCTGGGCCTTGGTTGTGGGAAATGATGCCTYGCATGTGTTATTCTTTAGTTAAATGTAACCATAAAAGGCTAAAATTGTTCTTGCTCCAACTCCATTGGCTGTGCACRTCCAAACTGGAGTATGGCCAAGTCAACAAGACCTTCTGGTTGTGGAGAGACAGGAAGAAGCAGAGATTTTGTGATGATCTTCTCTGGGTGGCACCTGGTAGGAATGGCTGGGTCTTGTCACCCTGTTCCAGAGTTGCATCTCTGCAGAGTTAGTGCTTTCACTGTGCTCAGAAACGGCATTGAATTAGTGTCATGCCTTTATTTCTGGAGAGGAGTGATACAACTGAGGACGGTTTTGTGGCAGATTAGCAGTTATAAGCACAGCATATCGTTGGGGTTTTGTTGTTGTTTTTCATCTCCGGCCTTCTTGCTCCCCAGAGGCAATTTTTTCACTTTGCAGGTCTCTGTCCCCTGAAACAGGCTTCCAGCAAGCGTGGTCTTTCAAGCCTGCAGCTTGAATTACCCCATGAATTGGGGGCATGACGATGCTAGGCTGCTACAGCCTCTTTGACAACTGCTGGGTAGGGAAGGAGGAGTGTTTGGGCCTATGGTATCGCAGTGATGAGAGACATATAAATGCCAGCAATGCTATTTAGCATTTCTTGAGCAAGAGAATGGGCCAGCAGATACATCGTGGATCCTGGCCAAGAATGTAGGGGGACATGTTGTTAACTTGCTGGTGGCTGCTGTAGCCAAGAAACCGAGTAGCCATGTAGGGACTTTGGCGGGCGGGAGAGAGAGCACATGTAGAAATAAGACTTCTCACCCAACAAATTATGCTGTTTGCATGCGGAAGAGAGGTATTTTTGCAAGCGAGGACTTAGAAACAAGATGAAATCTTCCCACTTCTATCAGCAAGGCAGCTAGCGACAAGCACATGGTGCAAGGCTCAAATCCTGGTGCAAGTATCATGAAAATAACTGAACACGCATGGGAAATTTAGCATTGCATTAATCCGGAAGCCATGACTTTGTGGGCTGACATGATGGAAAAGACATTGTAAGGGTTTCGTGGTGTAATTTAGCCCTCTGGGCATTATCCTCACTTCATGGATTTGCTGCAGGTTGAGACATCTCTACTAAGAGACACAACCGGTGTTTTATGTACATAGGAAGTATGTGATAATCCCAGGTACTCGTGTTCGTCTAGCAACATATGGAAACTTTGACCAGGATTGTGATGTGATGTGCTATGAATATCCTTCCGGATATCAACCCTTCCTTTGCTTAAYGGCTCACCTGAAACAGTAGAGAATTTTCTGGTCTTTTTCCATGGTTTTTTAGAAGATGCAGAAAATTGAGAGCAAGTATTTTGTTCCATCCCTGAGGTAGCCGCAGTTTGGTGAAGTAATGACTATATATAGTCACTAAAGCGCCTTCGGATAGTTCTAGAGAACAGCGGCCATATAAACTKAAGGTATTATTATTATTATTAAGGTATTATTATTGTAAGTTTGCCGCAAGTTGTAACGAGAATGTAAAAATTACCTTGGAGCWCCTAATACTGGCRCACTTAGTTTAAAGTTCTCTTTCTGTCAATATTGTGTTAATTTTATCTGATGCTTTTGATTAAACAAACTAATCTGGACCAATTTCAGCAGTAGATTTTCTAAATAGAAAAGGCACTAATAACTGAGCATCAAGTTGCACCCCTCTGGCAGCCACAGAAAGGAAAATCCTTTATGAACAAATCAGATGTGGTCACACTGAGTCCTAAACACTGCTCAGCTACCGTCATGCTGATTTAATCAATCCTCGTGAGGTAGAAAAGGTAGAAAGTGCAGAATAATATACCTGATGATAAGATGTTTTAATGAAATACATTGGGATATTTCAGTGGGGAATGAAAGTACTATGGATAAAAGGGAGCCACAAAGCACAAAAAATGCCAAGCATATCAGAATACGTGCACGATAGAGAGCAATGACTGAGCACCCAAAAGTGTGCTTGGTGAGTAAAGGGACTACGTGGATGTAATATGGCTGAGAATCAGCAGGCCAGGAGAGCAAAGCTGAAATCTGTAGTAGTTTTTACTTTGCCCTTCTCTGAGACTGAATAATAATAACTGGAAGAGGCTCAAGTGGACTGTTGGTGAAGGTCCTGTAGCAGTTCCCATACAAGTTTGGTGCTGCAAGAACTTAGAGGCACTTGGAGATGCTCCTTATACACAGTGTGTTTATGAATAAGATTTGTAGCTGTGCTGTAGTCGTCTGGGCCCACTCTCTACTACCAGAGATGTTGCTGACAGCCACACAGTGTCAACTCATAAAGACATAAAAAATATAAAGTTTAAACATATATTTCTGTCCACATATAATAGTTACCTGGCCTAATAAAATACAAAGCAATAGTAATATAACACAGGTCTTGAAATGATTTTGAATTCCCACATGTTAATTAAACTAAATGGGGATCTGGTCCATAGACTTTTCTGAAACAGGGAGTTTTTTCTCAGAATGCACTCGGGGAGCAGATCTTTTGAGTAGGAAGGTGCCATTTTTACATAGTCAGTGTTCAGACCATAACCACATTTTAAGCCAAAAATAGAAAATATATTTTAGAACTTGTTAAATAAAAAAAAAAAGGGGGGGGGGGAAAGAAAGAAAAGAAAAGCCTCCAGCAGAACTTTGTGTTTCTGACTTTTCAGACTTTCAGGTCTGCGCTCCTGATTACACATTTTCTAACTGATGACATGCCATCAGCTAAAGATGGATTTTAAACACAAGTCATGTCAAAAGTTTCATTTAACCTCTTCAATATAACAAGCTGCTGATGGTTTACATTTCTGACAGTAGAGGTAAATTAATGTGTGATGGATGTTTGGAAGTGAGAGAGAAGATTTGCRAAGAGTGAGGAAGAAGTAAAATTGTATCTGGTGAAGGCACTGGACATCTTCAGGAGACTAGTGAGTGGTGGGTGGGATGTGGGTGTGGTGATATTTCTAGATCTGTATCTATATGTAAATATGTCATGCTCAGTATGTGTATGTATGTGTGTTTTTAAAATAAAAATAGTTTTCCATTATACTGTGCAAGTTTGACATTTGATGAGGTAGAATATTTCCAGATGGGTTGGATTTCAGGGAATAGGGAGTAGGTTATGATTTGTCTAATGAAATGTTAATTTTTTGGCAGACAGAGGGGTTTAGGGTAAATCAGTTAAACCCAAAGATGATTAAAAAGGGATTTGTGAAACTTTGGAGTAGTAATTAGTATTAATTGAGGCCATGGTTATTTTATATGATAAAGGTACTAKGCATGTGTAGTTGGACAATAAGGAAAAAAAAAGCTAGGCTTGTCTTCCTTCTTTCTGGAGGATGTAACAAGTTTGGGCGGGAGCACTTGTTAGTAAGCAACCCCAAGAGACGTAACACTGTGAAACCTTGACACAAGAAAATTCAGCCAGGAGACAGTTGATTTCTCAGCTGGGAGGTACTTTGGGAAGAGATGGCATCTTGCCGTCTCCACTAGGACTTGGTAATAATTCTCACTATTCATGAACAGATGTCTTTGGTTAGATTCCCTAGGTRCATTTGAATTCATTAAAGGATCTAGGGAATCAAGATATTAATTCTGAATTATTACATATTATAGATTTTATTTTCTGGAAGAACAGGAACATGGCAAAAAGAGGTTGTAGTAAAGATGGTATATGATGTTGAGATAGTATTATCACRGAATCAAACTGTATTATGCCATTCCGGGCTATATTGTAACTTTTTTTTTTTTGCTACAGTTGCACCAGCTATCAAAAATAGCTTGGTGAAAGAGAGAGTTTTAAATTCTTTGGCTAAGAGTTTAAAGTCTGTATTTAGAGTAATTAGTGAACGATATTTGTCCTTATCTTCAGCTAGCATAAAGCATGATTWCTCTGTTGAAATCAGTCTAGGCAAAACAATTTATATGAACAGTTTATATGAACATCTGACCAGTACTGGCAGGTGGGTRTAAATTCCCTGCCTAAGGAACTTGCACATTTTAAGAACCAGCTGAAAGCCTTCTTTTACCAGGTGCTTTTGCTCGGTTTTAAAGTATTCTCTCCAGTCAAAAACTTTTCAGATCCTGGCTAAACTCTATCCCAGTGTTTGTTTGCGTCAGGAGATCTGATTTTTGTTGATGGGAGTTTGGCAGAAGAAGAAATTAGGAGCTCATATTTGTGAAGGGCTTTGAGATACATGCTGATGGAAGTAAACCTGGGCTGAGAATAAAAAAAAAGGCAACTAATGAAGTTTCTTTGCTGAGTTTTCCAGCTTCAAATCTATATTTACAGGATTTCTTTGCCACTAGTTATTGCTTTCCATTTATATCCCTTTATATTTCTTCCCCATATTTTTTGTGTGGGTACGGATGGTACTTCAGTCATTTTTGTGTTCACCCAAGGTGTTGCTAATGTGAAGCAGGGCTGGGTCACCTCCACGAGGTCCTACAGGTACACTCAGTTTCAGTTTGTTACTTCAGTTTGTGTATTAAAGGCACTTTATTCCACTGCAGCAAATACACATTTTTCTGCATGATATTGAAGTACCTCAGTTCAGATTCAACTCAATTTCACATAGGTTACGGTATTTGACGAATTTTTTAATGTACTAAAATGTATAAAAACTGCCCAGGCGGACATCTTTTCTGAAGTTGGTATATGCTTTATTTTTCCCTTAGCACTAATGCAACATATGTTTTAAGCCAGTCCTGATAATATTTTCCAGTAGAATTCATCTGTTATATTTGTAGTGAGTTTCTTGGTGTAATTGTTATTCAGAAGTTGTCTGTAGCCCTGTGATATGTGCATAATTGTCCCTGTCCACTGTAACCAACAGCACCCCTTGTCAGCAGGATTGATGGTAATGTTTTGGATTCTTTTTTAATAATTAATTGCTATGCCTTCCAACAACAGGGGATTCAAGTGGAGCTTTTGTTGTTCTAAATTTGAAGTCTTAAGTCTGTGGAGATGTTTCCAGGAGGTATTTTCTCCGGTTCTACATACACTCTAACCACAGGTGTTGTACCATCAAAGAAAGAAACCATATGCTAATTTAAAATAACAGGCCTGTTTATTGTTATAGTGCATCATCATCAAAGAAAACAACAACAACCACCTGTCTTTTGCTATATAATTAAATTGATGGGTCTTTATTCTGTGCTAAATGATATGGTAATATATGGATACGTAGAATGGGAGAAATCATCATTTTTTACCTATGTTTTCAGCATTGCTTGTAACAGCTTTTAAAATTAGAGTGTACCAAGTTAGCTGAAGTGTTCTGCATCTTCCCTTGTTCTTGGAGGGACGCAGGAGAGAGACCTCTGAAATTCCCTCTTTCAAAATCCAGCACTTTTTCTTTTTAGGCTTCTCACCTCCTATCCACCTTCCTGTCGTCTCTGCCTCTTAAAACAAGAAAAATGTGTCTGTCTACAAAGCGTGCCTTCCGGGCAGAAGTGCTACCGTGAGGTAGTGGGTTGGTATCTTCATCTTAACAGTTGTGGGCTTATTATTCCGAGTGCAGTGGTTTGTTTTCAGGGCGAGTTGYTGGAGATTTATGAAGCAGATGTTCTTTACTGCAAAGTAGTTAAAGATGCATTTTCTTCAATGGGCTGATGTGAATGAATTAATGCCAGGCAGGAGTCTTTTCTTTCTGTGGGTGTTTTGTGGCCAAGGTTTAAAGCTTTATCTATAAAGTTGGCAGTGTGATTTTTGAACTTATTATAGTGGTTCAGGTGTTATAACTAAACAATAAAATGGTGTGGTTTTTAGTAAAGGAACCAGTATATAAGTTAAATCCTTTCCAAACATGCAGAAGAGATGGGCTGCAGAAACCATACTTTTGTTTAATAAATATTRCAGTAAATCTGACGCAGTCTTTTCCGCATGCGGGTCCAAGCTCTCCTAGCCTACTTGGGCTTGGCGGCTTGTTCGTGTGAAGCTGCTTTACGCTGCCATAGATAACATCCCAAATGCTGTCCTGTGAAGGGATTAATTTTGCAGTGCAACTCCGCTTCCAGTTCCTACCTGGCTGTAGGATCAAGTCTCTTCAGAAGTTTCTCTAGGTTTCTGTTGTATCGACTTGCTTCTAATCATCCCTAAATATACTCCTCTGTGTTAGGTCTGTGCATCTGAGTAGGGGAAGCCTCATGASAGCACGTCTCACTTGTTGGAGCAACAGCAGATCTGGGGAGAAAACTTGGCTTCTTGGGAGTCGATGGAAAATTCTCCTCGAATTAAATACATCCAAACTCTGACAGCTTTTTCTCCAGACTCAGGCATAGATTCCTTGCGTGGGACGGGGTGAGCTACACAGTATTGGTTTAATCTCCTTCAAAAAAGGACTAGTAGTACTTGGTTCTGTGACAGCTTTGGGATCTTGGGAATAAGAATCAAAAAAAAAAAAAAAGGGGGTTGGTTTTGTTTTTCCCCCACCCCGTTAACATGTGCTGTGCACTTTGTTTTGCCTTTTCTGAATAGTGGTTTTCTTTCATGACAAATAAGCATGGATTGGCCATTTTATTTGATCAAATATGCATGTTACAGTAGGTGTATAAAATTATTCAGGGATAAGACATTAAGACCATTAAGACATTAATTGAAGCTGTTATGAATTTAAAAACAAACATATATGAAGTGTTTACAGGAGCAGTGTACACATTTGACTGTACGGTAGGGATAAGAAGTAATTTTCAATAAATATTTGACAGTTTTAGCTCTTTTTCGGTTTCATGGCTTCAGGGAATAAAGTACATAACTCCTACATTCATTGAAGATGATTGAGGGAAACATGCAATGTAGAAAATACTTTCTCCATTATATTTGGTCACTGAAACCCTTTATTTTCCCTGATGTTTTTCCTTTCAGAAAAAAAAAAATAATGAAAATGTTCTTGCTAGAAATTGGAATCTTTCAAAATTGATTCTTTAAAGCTTTGAAGTCCTAAGGAATTAAGCAGGGCAAGTACAATTGAAGACACAAAAATCTAAAGAAATGAAAAATAAAAACCAGGGTATGAATCACAGTCAATAGAACAGAGGGATAAATGTTTGCAACTAAAGATGTATATTTTCTTTCCCAAGAGGGCTATAATTGTGACTATTTTTTTAGTAGCTTTTAAATGTGATTTAAAATCCTTTGCCAATTCTGAGCCTGTATAGACATGGTTTATATTATCTTGCCTATTTTCATATGTCATAGTACTTGTAGGAGTCCCAAGGGGTCATCTTGTCCATCTCTCTACTTTAAGGCAAGGTCACCTGTACCTGTCGTGTCTGACGGATCTTTGTCTCATTTGTTCTTTAAGACCCCCAAAGACAGAGACTCTCCATCCCCAAGCAAATAATTTTTGTGGTTTGCTAGCCTCATTGCTCAGTAATTTTCCCTAGTATTTTACCTTAATCTTTATAGCTGCATTTTAACCCTGTTAGTGCTTCTCCTGTCTGCCATGGCCATCAAAAATAGATTTCTCTCTACTTCTTTCAGCAAATTTCTGTGTCTTCATAGGCTGCTTTCTTATGCCCTTTTCTTGATTTGTCTTCTTAAAGCCTAGCCACCTTTTATTTATTTTATTTTATTTCCTTAAAGGTCCTCATGGTTTCTCGCCTTGGAATGACTCCCTAGAGTGCATAGAGGTGCCTTTTTCTTGAAATACATTTCTCAAGCTTGTGTCTTGTTTCATGTAACTGAGAAAGCCTTGATCCCAAGGAGTCTTGCAAAGTGAGAAGTATTTAAGTCAGTGGGATGTGTGGGTGAAAGGCTGGCTTTCAGYGCAAGTCTCTGAACAGGCTCTTGGGTGCTGGAAATGTCCTGTACCATTCACTCAAGCAGGTCGCTTCTTCTGTTTGGTACCCATGATGTCAGCTACCAGGGTCTCCAGAAGTAATCTCCATCTCCCTGCACGTATTTCTGCACACTTATGTGCTTCACACCATGTCAGGGTGTTGTTTTCTGTCCTCTTCTGTGGCCTGGACATATGGACCTGAAGCAGAAGCTTAAGGGTATATGCAAATGTTTTAATGATGCCATTTGCATATCTGGAAGTGATTTTCAAAACGCTGCACATGGAGCTGCTTAAAACTTGGCATCAATAGTTCGTACAAGATCATGGCTCAACACAACAGAAACTGAATATTCAACTAGGTTTTGCCAGCTCTCACAAAGAAGCAATGCAGTTTTGGCRACTGCTGAAGCAAGTCTGTCAGTGAAGGAAGAAGCTCGAGTCCTTACACAATTTTCAGCCCTGCCCAAGGGGAAAACATCCTGTGTTTTACTGCCTTTCTCTACWTTTCTGCCTCTTCAGGAAGAGCAGCCAATTACAGTTGGTACTGGCAGTGGGAAACGCTCTTCTGCACGCCCTCGGGACTGCAGGCGAGGAGTGTGGGAACGGTGAGCAGCTGATGCCAGTTCCATGAGTAGGTAGGGGCCGAGAGACTGCTACTGTCCAGGCCTGTTCTGCTCCATTGGCAGCTCCTGTTCTTTGCCAGAAGGTTTGGGATGGGGAAGAGGAGGTGAAGAATCCCAGCAGTTGCCTTTTTCTTCCCTCTAAGCCTGAGAGATTCCTCAAGCAGGACCCAAATACACCTCTCCACTATCTATTTAGAAGAGCTGCTAATGTCAAAACTGTTGAAGAGAGCCAGATTGTACTCTTTCTTTTCCACCTTTAGAACTGACAAAAATGCTTTGCCAGCTCTCTATTACAGTTTGAATTTTGTTTTATGTTGGCTTTCCGCTTATAATGAATGAGGGCATGGATATTTTTGGAGAACGAATAAATGGCGGATTGCCACGGTCAAATCAAAATCTGCTCACACACTACTCAATGTAAGTTAGTGATAGGTGCGTATCATTTGATTTTAGTAAGGACTGAGTTCAAAACAAACCAAAAGTGGTGGTTTTGTTTTGTTTGTTTTGTTTTTTTAAATAGGAGATGCTCCTTGTAGAAGAAAACTATTGCTGCTAAAAATTTACATGAGACCAAGTGGACATGAGACCAGACAAGTTTATGACTAGGAATCCATTGAGTGCTATTAAATACATAGGAACTGAGTACCTGACTAATAAGGGTCCTGAGTTGAAAAGTATTTAAGGTCAGGATGAAGTGTTATATAAGCTTGCCCAGTTTTCACTCTCTCCTCATGCCTGCTGTCAGAGGCAGGGTCTGGAGTGAGATGGGYCTTTGCTACGGCCCAAGAACATCCGTTTGTACCTTTTTTGCCATCAAACAGGGGAAGTCATATGCTTTCTTGCATATGGAAGGAGAAAACCAGCATTGAATAGCATGTTTGGACACCCAGAGAGCGTGTGAAAGCTGCATGCACATGATGAAAATACTCCTTCACCCAAATGGCCTTTGTAGGAGTGTACAAGGGTAGCTGAGGATGTCTGCATACTAAAAAACAGGTTCATTGCCTACTTATGTCAAGAAACGAGTGGTTATGACAGATGAGGGAAGTGCAAGGAAACAGCAAGACAGGGTATCTTGTGGTGCACTGGTTTCTGAGCAGTTGCCAAGCATTTTGTTGGCTTTGTGCGAAGTCAAAAATGTTTTAAGCATTTTTTAAAAAAGAAACCAGCTCCAGGCTTGATCTGTTGGTTGCGAGAACCTGGAGACTGTTTGGTGAACTGTTCTTCAGCTACCTGTTTTTCTCTGTTTGCCATAGTCTGTATACTCACTGGAAATTTGTGTCTTAAGGATGCAACGACATGATAGTACAATAGGGTACTAACGGCTGAATATTTCCTCTAAAAGGAGAAAGGCATGTCCTATTGCAAAAGACAAAACCATTCTCTGAACTTCCCCCACTCCATACAATGCACGACCAACATAACTGCTTATGGCACGTTTTGTCCASGTTCTGCTAACGTTGCATGTACTTAATATTTTCTTTGCAATTGTATAAATAGCATATAGGAAAARGGAGACTATTTAGGGAAAATACTAATTAAAATGAACAATAGAAAACAGGAGATCTTATGTTTCTAAAGTTAGAGGCTGATTATTCAATAACAAATAGCTCTGTCATTATTAGTTTGCAGTCCCTCCTTTCTCTCGCCTGACACACACGATATCACTGTTATCCATGGTTCGCCTGTCTAAACATGGTTTCTTTCCAATGCTCTACATTGTTTGCTGGCCCTTGTTACAAAAGCTCTCCAGCTCTGGGCTTATCTGGCAAAAGAAAATAAGGAGAAATATTCTTTCTAAACAAAATGTATTTGGTGAAGGAATAAAAGGAATGTTAAGAAAGGTCCTTTTATGCACTTTCTGCTAGATAGCGCTCATTGGCCTCTGCTAATTTCAGAAACCTAGAAGCATGCATCAAGATTTTACTTCCTAATAACTAGTAGCTTTTTTGATAATTTTGATGGCCTTGTTAAGAATGTGACTGTTTATCTTAAGGGGAAAGTGTTATTTGCATCTTGGAATAAAGTAAGCATTATACATAGGCAGTTGGGGCTGCAYGTGCAAGAAAGGCAAAAGGATCTTAGGCTCTATGAGCAAGAGCTTAGATTTTGTGTTATTCAAGTAACAGTTTATAGGCTGTGATAATAAGTAGATTTAGCAATTTTGCTTTTAGCTGTAATATATTTGCAGCAACAACATGGAAAGGAATTTAATTTTTGGTTCCTTTGAATACATAATGGCTAATGATTTTTGGCTTATAGGTTGGGGGTTGGAGCATGCTTATTCAGTACCCCAAAACAAAGAAACAAAACACAGAATCAGAGAATGGTTGAGGTTGAAGGGACCTGTAGAGATCATCTAGTCCAACACCTCTGCTTAAGCAGGGACACTTRGAGCATATGAAAAGGGGATATAGAAGGTGGAATCTGTCTTGGCTCAGGAGACCGTAATTGGRGAAACAGAAAAAGGAAGAGAATAAAAATCCCAGGGAAAAAAATAAATACAAAGGAGGAGCAGGAAAGAAAAAAGCATGAAAAGCTGTAAAAATCCAGTGCTGTCAACTGCAAATTGGAGCCATTCTGTCCTATTAATGACAGGAAAACATACCTTTATTGGCTTTCACTGACAAAGCTCCAAGCAGCAGCTGTAGAAGGAAGGTGACTCGAGCAGGAGTGAAAATATCTAAGACATTGTACACTTATTGGTAGAGAGAGAATTTAGTGGGGATTTCTCTGTCATTATCATACCCTCTGTTGAACATGTGTTGCCCTTGGCAATAGGCACTCGGCAACTAATTTAACTTTCTGTTGTTGTTCAGTAACAAGATTTTATTGCTTGGTTCACTTAGTAGTTGTGATTTTTCTTTTTCTTTTTTAAACAAAGTTAAAACAAGCAAAAAAAAGTCTCTGGATTATAAAATAGAAYTTATAAAATATCTGTTTTGAGTTTTGGTGCTTCCTATTACCAGTGGCACCTAAAATATCAGTTACAAATAGATTACTTGCTAATTGTTTTACTAGATCTCACCTCCTGTTTTCAGTCATAGCTACATATTGAGGGCAGGTGGTGACTGTAGCCATAGCTTTTTGTTTTTCTAAAATGAGTTGAAACAGAGCTTATAGTAGCTTCTTCTGGGTATTACTTTTATAGGCATAAAGTACACAACTAGGTAAATACCAGTAGACATCAGTGAATGCTTGATTCTCAGCTTGGAGGCAGGCTGTTGATWGCTGTATGTCAGCATGCCAAGTGTAGGTGTGTACCGGTCCAGATAAAGGAAAACCCACAACTTTCTGCAAAGTAACATATGGCTTTGACGCTTGAAACAGGAACACTGGAGTAAATTTTGCTCCTTAAGAAAAGTGGTAGGAGAGTGGAACATCAGCACAAATTCTTTCTAAAGGCTTATGTGAAAGACCCTGAATAGTAGATTGCGTGAGGCTTTATATAAGTTSAAGCAGAAGAACTAAATTGACCCTGCTAAAATTCAACCTCATGTCTCCAGGAAACCTATGCACTTCCAACCCAGTGCTTGGGTCATTCAGCCATTCCTTCTTCTATGTATATCACCTCACTGGTCTAAAATTAAATAATAAAATGAAGAAGTGTAGGCACAGGGCACTGCAGACATCAACTTGTATTTAAAGTCCTAAGTTAATATGGTAAAATATTTTTGGTGTGTGAAACCCAGACAGCTTTCACTAAATCTGTGCTGACTCAGAGGGTAAACTTGAAATAAGCATTTCATGGTGTGATTCTGAACTTTTTGTGATCACATACTAAGTTTTGCAGACTTTAAAAACTCCACAGCAGTTTTTAAACTCCACATGTACTAGTCTGAAGTACAAGTCTGTTCCCAGAAACTCTTCTGCCTTGTCGGCACTGACTTCCAAATCTGTGCTGCTCAGAAGCTATTGCGTTAGTGAAAAATACAGATTTGGCCCGAGTTTTGCTTAATTCTGTTTTGTGCAAGTCTAGATATGTGGATTTCCACCCAGATTCTCAAGCTGTAGACTTTGACTTACTAGGATGCACTAAATTAGGAGCCAGGAGTACTTTTTGCCATCAGTGTGACTCTCTGAATTTATTGGCCCTTTGAGATAACAGCTCTTTCACATGAACATACAACCTATTCCTGGGATGCTGTGCAGATCTTGGGGGAAGCCTCTGCTGTGAGCAAATGGGGGTGCTGAGCAACCTCAGCCTCAGCAGTATCAGGCTAGAGTGGAAGGGCAGGATGAGCCATCGACCTGGAGGTTTGCAAGAAGAGCTACCTGGGAATAGGGCCTGGCATTTTGTAGGCTATTGCCCGGCAACTCTGCAGCTTGGCTTCTTAAGTGCATTCATCCTTCTGAGGCTGTTGCCAATTTCCCCTTCTCTTCCCACTTGTTACTTATTCCTTTTAGCCTCTTCATTTCTCTTCTGCCTTCTTGTATTATCCTCCCACCCCAACTGATTTRAGAAAATACAGAACATTAAAGTTACTTGGGAGGTGTGATGGTTTTCAGAGTTAAACAACATTGAAAAAATTTTTTTGTTTGTTTTTTTTTCTCCCTTCATTTAGGATTTTTAAAGAAGTAATAAGTAACTCGGCAGGATACAATTGCAATAATATGAACRACTCTTAGGTATTTGGAGCTTTATTCCTTGGCCTCCTGCCTTTCCTGATCACCATAAGTCATGCATGAGCTATTACTTTTACTGTACATAATTTCTAGTATCCTTCGAGATCCAATCACTCTACTCATAAAGTGATTTTTCTGACTATTTCAGCTATGCTTACATAGCTGTTTGTGTATGTGTGGACGTAATTTATCTGTTTATTATAATTCTAATAATGAAAAGAACGTGAAATGCTATTATAAAGCTCAGCATGGTAATCAGTTTGTTGTTATTGCTGGTCATGGCAATCATTTTAAAGTCTCCATTTTGCTAATGGCAGACCTTACATTTCCTAAGTTAGAGGAGAGTTAGCCATAACTTTAATGAGGATGTGTGGTGGTAGAATAGGAAAAGTAGGCCGTAGTTCAGCCAAACACTTGCATGTGTGAATAACTTTAGTCTTTTGAGTAGATCTATAAATTTCAAGTTGRCAATTTCCACTTAGAAGTTTAAGGAGGTATGTTAGATTTTATGTCGGAGTTTGGCGCCTTTATACTGACTTATAAAATCTAGGACTTGTGGGATCTGTGCAAATAAGGCCATCATAACTTGTATCGACTATAAATAAATGTATCTAGCTGGAACAGAATAGAAAAGATAAAAAGATGTTTTATTTTTGAATTGTGCATCCATACCAGGCCAACTTAAACGATAGAGCAATGCATAGTCAAAGAACAATGGCTATATAGCTATCTGTGTGCAAATACTTCTTCCAAGAAAATCATCATAAAATTAGTTTTGTAAGTTGCACAGTAATAGCAATGGGAACAATTCCTCAGTCAATGGTCAAACATGTTTTCTATCATTGATGGATACGAGCTAGGAAAAGTATTGAATTTTATACTAATTAGCCTTTTTCCCTACAAAATTGCCTCTTAATAATTTCCCTTCAAGCCCAGTGCATAAAGGTATCTCTGTATATTAATTTAATTTATATGCCAATGATGTTTTATATATTGTCTKGTCTGCATCTCATTACTGTCATTAATAAGCACTCTAATACATCTCGTTGCAAGGTTAATTGGGACAAATCTAAAATACGTCCCCTTTTATATTGTAAACATGATATCTCCTGGCAGCACATTCCTTCTGGATGGACACAAAAGTCATAGTTTCTTATTAAAGGTTTCTATATGGTATCAKAGCGGCGTTCAGTGACTGCATTATGCTGTAAACACAGCTATGTGGAAAATAGCCTGCATACAAGATCATTTAAATGAAAGATGCATTATCCTAGTATTGGATGAGATCTAGCTGTGTACAGCAGCTCTGTGATATTTTAGTCACACCTGCAGGCCAGCATGGTCCATAGTTTATGTGCAGGTCTTTTTGCTGAGAGCAAATTTCTGGGTTTGAATGTGAATGTTATAAGAAGGACTGTTCCTTCACAATGCCCAGCTGTACAAAGTTATGGCAAATAATATATATTTTTTTAAAGTACTTTGCAGATAAAGGACATCTTCTTTGGACAACTGCTTAGAGCCTTGGTACCATCATGTAGAAATGTCTCAGSTGCTGTCAGAGCCATCTAATGTAACATACTATAACAAGTATGTGAGTTGCATATATATCTCCTCTCCCTAGGACCAAGGGTTAAAACTCAAGGAAAGAGGGACTTGCACAGCATGTGCTCTCTGGAAGATTTGACTTGCACTGCCAGCCCCTCTGTCATGCAGCAGAACTGCAGATAAAGTCTTTGTAATGTGGCTGAGGAAGAAAGGCTGTAGAAAAGAGGGAATTCTGGAACTCCAGGCACTTCATACTTGTCCACCCACTCTTCTTTTTTTTTTATTATTTATTTATTTTGACAGGGAGGGCATTGCAAGATTTCTGTGATGGTTCACTGGGTGTAGAAGGAATGCAAAAGCCTCCAGGACTTGGTGATTTCAGCCACGGCTACCCTGGTTCTGTAAATGGCGCAAAGAGATTGTGGTGCTGCATGGGGAGGGGGGCTTGATAAGCACACGTGGGCTTGCCTTTGCTCAGTTCTTGAAGGGCTCACTTTTAAGACAGGATGCACTGGGTTCTTGTCCGTATAGATATGTAAGACCATAGATGCTAGCGCACAGGTCTGTTAGCTGTTGCTTCTAAACCTAGTCTTCACGGCCCTGGGCTGGAGAGCTCTGTCAGAGAGCTCTGGCTTCTACCTGTGCCATGGGCTTGCTGCTTTCCTCACCTGAGGGGCACAATTTGCCTCAAATTTTGGGGCTTGAGATTGTCCATTGCTTTTGTGGAAGATTAGAAGTTTCCACAGTGTCTGAGAGTTGTGTTTGTGGCCAAGGAGTATCCTTATGGAGAAATTTATGTCCTGTATTAGAGTTGAGACTAATTTCCCTCCAAAGAGCTGTGCCAAGACTCATACACCGACTAAGCCTCTCCAAAAGAGGGCTGTCCTGGCCTTTGCTTTCTTTTGGTGAAGTTGAATGTCAATCTTTGTGTTGTCTTTAGGCAGGTGATCACTTTGAAACAAATGCATTATTATGAGCACCAAAACTGGGGAGAAGATCAGAAATCATAAACCAGGTCTAAGTACAAATTTCTCAAACAGCTTACATCTCTATATTGCAGCCCAGGCTTTCTGCTGAGTTTATCATGTGGGAGTTGGAACATCGTGACTCGAGTTTATCTCAAGTTCAGTCAACATTTTATTTATGCTGCAATTGACTTGGAATAGCAGGGAGAAATAGGCTCCCATAAKACTGTTGCCATGTGAGGCACAGAAACACTGTTTGTGCTCCTAATCCAGGAGGACGCTGCAGTACAAAACGCCGCAGAAGAAAGTGAGMATGTTTTAAAGGAAACATTAAATTCCAGCTACTTGTTAGCACAATAAGTCCAACTCTTTTCCCCTGGCATATACTGTAAAGTCTTGCTTTCCCAAGCATCAGCTAAGTAGCTTAGGAAGGCTGAGTAGCTTAGTCCCAATTTAATTGATACAGTATTGTTACTTCAACCAAACCGTATTAGTGGGATGTTATCTTTGCTGCTGTGTTTGTACCAGACCCTAGGCAACAATTAATTTTGTCATGCCAACAAATATTTCATTTGATTTCTAGTGCACCATTGCCATAACAACTTGGATAAATATATCCTAATAAAATCCATAGATTAGTTTTTAAAATGCAGCTAGTTAATAAGAGGTTGCAACAACAACAACAAAATACTGTATTCTGATGCTCTTCATATACAAATTGCACAAGACAGCCAAGATCTCATCTCCTGTACTGCTGATGGCTTCTTGGGTTTCAGGACCTGCTCTGGCCTCATCTGTGCTGGAGGTAATCTCACTTTGCTGCATTAGTGATACTCACTGATACAGGCTGATGACCAGCTAAACAAGTCTTTTTAAAATTAGGTTCATTCTTCTGAAGAACCACATGAAATATATTTTAATTATTTTAAGAAATACATATGCTTTCATGTTAGAAACAACCTGTAAGTAACAATTTCTATCGCTAACAGTAAGAAAATGTTCTAGCAAAGTAAACTGTAATGGTTGTTATCATGCCTGAAACCTTTCTAACTTGGCAAGAGCAAGACAAATACTGGATATCAGACATCTCATCCTGTGGAAAATATGCCTCAAACCAAACCCCAAGCATATCCTTTTATCTCTTAAAATCATCCAAAACACACACACATTTGTCAGCTTTGTCCAGTAGTCAGGCGCTCTATAATGTATTGTTAATGCTTATTTACTGTTTAACCTTACATTGGTTCTACAAGTGCCTGGAAAAATAACGCCTGACTTCACCAATGTCCTACTGAGCACAGATGAAACAGCTTCCCTATCAGTCACTTTGCAAACACTTTTAAACTAGCAGTTTTATGCACTACATAGTCATTTGTTCCTATTACTCTACTAAGAAAAAACATGTGTTATATTAAAAATTCATCACTGCATACATATGTCCAAAAATGATCTGCTTTCTGATAAATTCCCCAGACTCTATTAGAGAAGCTAATAGATGTCTAGTTTAGTGTCTCAAAAGCCTTATGCATTTTTTTTGATGGCCAGAGTTTCCAAAAGCATCAGTACAAACATCAAACAATCAACAGGAGACACAATACTTGGAAAAGATAAAYCACCAATAATCCACATGTCCATAGAGTTGCACTGGTGTTTTTACTATATTTCCATAAATGGTTGYTCAAACAGGAAGGAAAAATGAAAATAATTAACAAAATAAAAAGACCTAAACTACCTGCCATCCTGTTCTGAAGTCCCCTAAGCCCAGATGAAGTGCTTGGGTTTGAGGCTGACTGCACTTKGGTTCTCATCTATGCCTTAGGGCAGAATGGAATGGCAACTGGAGCAAGCCAATGTGTGACACCTTCTTCCTAATGACCTCTAATGGCACAAGGAAGACAAGGAAGTAACAAGGAAGTTACCCTTCCATGCTCCATCTGTGTTAAGAGCACTGCAGATACCTCTAATTCTCAAGTAGACTGAGGCCAGATGTTCATTTTGTCCTGAAGAACAGAGCCGTAAATGGTTCCGCAGTCAACTAACACATTCACATTCTTTTGCTCCTTCTATTCTTCCAGTTTCTGAACAGACTGGGTARCAGGCAAAGCACAAACATCTCCAGAAGGTATCTTAGCAAGTTAAATAAGTTATTTTCTGGYCCTTCTGTGCTGGTTCTTTCATTTGCTTTGTGAAATATTCCTATATGGATTGATCTGTCTGCAGTATGTCTAGGGTTGCTCCCCAGACACGTTTTGAGAGCAGAAACCCTGTTGTTTTCTTTCTTGTCTGCAAGGGTTAGTTTGAGGAAAGTGTGGGAACATTCATTTTCCTGAAAAGCAGAGATATTGTTAGTACTTACTCAGTGAAAGCAGCAATCAAAGTGTCATCTAACTTTAGGGCTTTTCAGGCATTAAAACGGGGAATCATCTCCATAAGAATAATTCATAAAGCTTCTACCATGTGTGAAGATAACAAAGCATATTTTAATAACCCTAACACGCTGGCTGCAAAGCCCATAAGTCTTTCTTTCGTTCTTCCGTGTAGTTATGAATTCCTTCCTAAAGTTCCCGTTACCCTAAAATAAATATATCTGAAGACATGGAGATAACTTGAGCAAGCGTGGTTCTATCCTTGCACTCCTTTCTGTGCTATAAAATTGAACTATTCAAATGTGCTTCAATAGATGGAAAAAAAAAAGAAATCTTTTTTTTTTTCCTCTCTCCTGTCAGAGGCGCCCGCTTGTAATATCCAAAGTGTTTGAAGTCCAAAGGGTTTCCAGTAGTGTGAACCAAGAAGCTCAGCAGAGTTCTTCAAGCACCCCATTCCCTAGACAGGCGTGAGCTCCTTTGCAAGAATGAAGGATGCTTCTCTTATGGAAGTGAATGTCTGAGAGGAATTATGAGGTGTTCCTAAATTCTTAGCAGTCACTGTGGCTACTAAAATAGTTTTAAGGTAGTGAGAAGAGCTAGTGTTTCAGTTCCACTTTGGACCAGTGAAGGCTCCATTGGTGTGACCAGATGCCTGGCAGGCTACTGGGACAAGGGACTCCGCTTTGTTGTTGTTCATGGGGCCAAGAGTGCCAATGCAAGGGTGGCACAGGAGAAATCTGCAAGCTAGAGCATATGGGACATAAAAAAAACCCTAGTTAAACTCAACCTGTTACCTTGAGGATTCTTGCCCTTTGGAAGGGAGCAGACAGGCCTTGTGTTGGGGATGAGGTCAGGTGTTCATTTCCCTTTGTCCCCAGATAACATCTCATTTTGTTTCTAGATTGCTWTCCAAACAAAAACAAGCACTGAATGCCTCATCAGTGTTGGTGTTTTGATTTTCCTCTCAGCAATAAGTACCACCAGGCAATCAGACAAGGGAAAAAAAAAAAAAAAAGAAAAATATGTGTTCTCTCAGTCTATTTTTAAATATAAGTAATGGCCTTTTCCTTTCTGCTAATGTAAATTCCAGGTAAGCACAGTTCAAATTGACCTCGTCACAAAATAATCCAAGGAGGAGAGGGTTAAAAAAAAAGGAAAAAAAAAAAGCAGCTATGGTTTCTACCTATCTGCACAAACTAGGAGGAGGGCTCAGTGTCCTGACCAGCCTGGTCCATAGTGTGAACACAGCATAGCTGCTAGCTTGAATCCCACTTTGTTTCTACCCTCCTGGCTTGAAATGCATCTTAGCAGTACCTGAAGCATGGTCCTACTGCCACAAAAACCAGGACTGAATTGCCATGTGCCCCCTCTGAGCGGAACGAATTCTGATGTGTAGTTAAGTTTAGCAGAGCAGTGTTTGGCTATTGGGATGAGCTTGGTGCCTATGGGTAGAGGTACGTATGTGTTAGCCAAGCGAGAGTTCTGGGCATTGCAGAACAGGTGGGAGGAGGGTGCACCCAAGCAGATATTCTGCACTTAGCCTCCRGTGGRAAAAAAAAAAAAAAATAATAWTAGCAGGTAAATTCATTTTACTGTAGTAAAAAGAAAATCTTATCATATATGTTCCTGCTAACTGGGGTCCTTCAGATTGACTTTAATTAGGTAGTGGGAGACTGACCCTTATCTTCCTAGTTCCTTGTGCAGTCTGGAAACAGCTCCTGAAGTGCTGYGACACTGGTGGAATTGAGAACAGTCAAACTGTTGTGAAAATAGGGATTTTTTCTTGTCATTCTCAGATGTGCACTTCTGTTACTGAGGTTTCTTATCAGAGTGAGCACAATAGAACTAGCGTGTATGAAAATGAGAGCTCTAGCCAAATGTCAAAGTCACTGCTGATAACATGAGCTTAGTAGCAAAAACAAGATATTATAACTTGTTTATCTTCTCGTTGCATTGTAACTGTCCTGTCTAAAACACGGAGATGGAAGGAGCTTGAGCAAGACAGACTGCTCAAGCAGCTAACTCATGCTGGTGAGTGGTTTGGTGCTTTAATGTGTGTGTCAAGAAGGGCTGCAGGAGAGGTGGCAGTGGACTACCTAGGAGACATCACAAATAACAGTAGGGTTTGTTGGTCGTCCCACACGTAGGTGTCTCTCTCTGGAACTCTGTTCTGTGCTTCTTTGGAGGGGCTAAAGGATACCTTGTACCCAGCTGCATCTTAAGGATACTTCTCCTTTGAACTTTCTATGAGCCCAGATTTTATTTTATCCTTTGCCAAAAGCAGCCCTCATCCAAATGCTAGGGTGGAAGGAGCTGTGCTTTTTGCCTTTGGAGAGTGGCCATGGATGCRAGCAGAACCAGTGGTGGGTGATTTGAGGATTGCACCCAACAGTGGGCCTGGGTGCTTAAATGGGATGGAGGAGCATGATAACTCAGAAAACCCTATTCACCTTCTCCTACTGTGGGAGCCATCTAAAGCCTGTGACCTCTGCAGATACCCAGAAATGAYTTAACCTCAACAGCACTAACCACTTCAGTGTCCATTCCCAGGGTCAGTGCCACAAAGAAGGTGGACAGACCTGACAGGAAGCACAAAGAGGAAAGTCTTTTCTTGCTRGGTCATCACACTTGATTTATTTTACTTGCGTACATCCATTTCCAAAGCTTTCCGCAGCTATCCAGAGCTGTGCCTTAGACAGGCCTCCATTGCCTGGAGGAAACTACATCTACATCTTGCACCTTAAAGCTTTGCAGAGCTGAGTGGAGAGCTTATGTGGAGAGGTGCAAGGCCCCRGGCCACCAGCCAGAGACCCTTTACATTGTTATATGGATTTCAGCAGCAAAAAGTGCTGCCTGCTCTTTGCCCAGTGTTTGCCCTCGTATTGCAATTAGGTTCCTGAGGCTCTTTAATAATGGATTTTCTAGGAAACAAGTGTTTTTTCCTGTAAACTGACTCAGTGTACATATATGCAGTGCATACGAAAATAGGAGRGGCATCTTTGCATCATCCGGTGGCTTCTAGTTCTGAGATAAGCTGCACTATCTTTTAAGACACACATTTTTGTGTACTAATCAGATATTTTGCCAGCCAAAATGAGTTCCTTTTCTTTGAGATGGGTAATATAAAAACTTACAAACACGGTTGTTTTGAATATTGCCTAAGAGCAGTGAAACCATAAAGGCATTTGAAGATGATTATCACCAAACAAGCTCAACCATTTATTTTATTTCATTATTTTAAAATAGATTATATGTTTTGCTTCTTTCCGGTCCAAATATGTAATACTTAATGGAACAAGTTTGTAAGATGTTTGAGCTGAAGCCTGAAAAAGCAAATATAGTCAGGACTGCATTCTACTACTGTTTCCTTTGACTAAACTGGATTACATGAGAGTGAAGTCCTAGAGATAGCTAAAACCACACTTTAGCTACACCCAGGAGCAAAACCCTACACTCCTCTTGGGGAAGCAGACTTGAAAAGGCAGGATAAGCTCTTGCAAAGGTTTCAGCAAACACACACACCAGTACAAGTTGCATTCAAGCATAGTGTTTGAGGAATAATAATAATAATGTAAATCTAAGGCACTGTAATTAGGAAAATAATGATTAGCCTTAGTGTTGCACAGGTATATACAAGCTTAGGTTATGCTTGTGATGATATTTTGATAAAATAGTTTAGAGTTAAACGTTTTAGAGTTAAAAAACATGTTTTTATCAATACTGATACTATTTTATTGTACATGTGAATCAGGCATATTGATTAATAACATTATCAAAAGGTACTTGGGAAAATCTATAGTAAGAAAGCTGAATTGAATGTATTACCAGCATTGCTAACAGCATTTGAATTTATGTGGTTAATTTACTAACACGATGTACAGTATGTGATTAGAGAAGAAAATCCTTCATTTCACATGCATTATTTTATACAGCACAGATAGTCATTCCTCCTGTGAAGTTGATGTTGTTTGAAAGCATAAATTTTACTGATATATATACAGGTTTCTGCTCCTGATGGTGAACACGGTTACATTTAGAAAATTGACAAAATCAATAGCAATAAACCGAAGATAAATTTAAATTTCATATTTAGCTACTTGTATGAGAGTCTCAGTGAAGTTTACAATCACTAACATCTTTTATATTTTAAAACAATAGATGTATATGGCTGCTGTCCACAAATGTTCCTTAAATTTGTGAACTGAAAAGGCTACGTTTGCATGTGAATACACACGTATAAATATAACACAATATACCTAACACTGTTATTCTGTCGTACCACTTTCTGCTCTCTGAAGATTGTTTTCTGTTGAAAGTAGTAGAGAATGGTCACTAATGGGTGTTATAAAAGTAATGAATAGTAACAGTTTGAGATACCCAGGCTTTCTAAGTTGCTAATTTACTATCCCATTCCAAAATAGCTGTCACTATAAAATCAGGTCACTATAGAGGTAAGAATCTATAAATATAGTGCCTATGTCATATCCCATCATCTCCAAAAGGATCACGCTCTCTGGTTGTTTAAAGAGGTTTACATATTCCTTATAATACATGTGTGATAAATTAAGCACTCTTTTCTAGACCTCTTTAAATGGAAGAAATTGAAAACACAATAATGATATAATTAATTACAGTCTTATTCTCGTAGAAAAATTACACCTTTTTCGATTAGCATGAAATATAAGTGTCAAATCACTAATAAAATCCTGATCAATAAAACAATAATAACGATGTTGTTAAAAGCAGACCTAGAAAGGTGTTCATGGCAACATATTTTAGAGGTTAGAAACCCTTTTAAAATAAACGGATTTCATCTTTACACTATGTCATCTAAATCATTACAATGTTTGTGTATACAATTATCATCAGACGATAAATTGCAGCTATTGAATGGATTAAGTTTGAACTTTTTGACCTCATAAATCTGAGTTTGTCATAGCTTTAGCAAATGCTTGTGTAACAATCAGTTGATTACAYGGCAGAGCAGATGTATGTATGTTAACTGGAAAATATGAAAGGAGCAGGGTAATTCAAAGTTCACTGGAAGAAGTTTATAAACGTCTGACAATATCATGTTAACATTTTCTCTATATACCTTTCTGGTTGCGTATTTTAGTACCAGGTTTTTCTCCTGTTTTTCTCCCTGTTTTGATGTGTGATTTTAAATTATTAGATAACAGATAAAGACAGAAAGTAAAACGCATTCATTGATGAAGAATTTAAGGGAATACAGAAAGTAAAATATTTTGGTGGGATCTAGTCAACCATGTTCTTAATAAATCTTTAAAAAACAGACAAAATAGCAATAACTAGCAAATAGTATAATGRTGGGAAAAGCAGATGCATTCTTGAAGCAGAAAGGAGACATGCAAAATCTTGAGCTATTTGAGGAAAAAAAAGGCCTATAGATTTTTGCACAATTATTTTAATCTAAGGGTCAGTTCAAACAGGGTTGCTGATTTGTGTGAAGTCATTAATCTGGAATCGATGTGAACAACAGGGCTGTATCTAAGATTTTTTTCCTCTTTTGATTGGAAAGATGTGCCCTGTTTCTTGAAGATAGTGGCAACTAAGAGAACAGGCTCTATCGAGATAATATCACACAATATTCTTTGGCATCTCATAAGCCTGCAATAGCAAATGATTTCACTGTTAGACATTTTCTTATTGAATGTGTTTRTGCAAAGTTTCTCCATGCACACATCCAGTGTGACTGCACTACCTCACCTGACAAGAGAAAAGGAGCAACTACATCTTTTCATACATGTTCTGTGTAAAAATGAGCTCATACCATGGGGTTTCATTTTATAGCCCTGCGATGACCTAAGAAGTCTATTTAGCTGTTATGGCAACATACCTTGCTGATCAGCAAAATCCTACTGATTGAAAGTCAGGTTGAATTATTTTGGACTTAATGTTCCACTGTAACAAAGCAATTAAAACTCATTTTGCTATTGTGTCAAATCTGATAGATGATTTTGACCATTTTTAACAACATTTTGTTTTTGGTATTTAAAAATGAATTTTTTTTTAATACTAAAATATTCTCACATAACATTTCAAGTCTAAAATTAGTGCAGTTTCATTTTAATACTTTTTAAGCAGATTCCCATGTCTAAATTGAACCTTAATACAATGAAATATTAAATTAAATCCAACAGAAATTTCTTTTTAAGTTTTCATTGAAGCATAAAATCATTTAGCTTTGGCTTCCACATGAGAATGTTTTTCTTAATTTCTTAGCTGACTAATATATTGTAAAAAACAGCTCTTGAATAAGAAGAGACATGTTCATGGAATGCACACCCACTGAAAGGTATTTGTAGTGTAGGTGCATTGGGTGTTATCTGTCTCTTCTTATTTTTGTTCAGGATGCCTTTGGGGGGAAAAAAGAAAAGGGAAAAAAAAAGAAGAAAAAAAAAAGACTCTTCATCAGAAATACTCTGCTTAACCACTATCACTTGAAATGACTACTTTTAATGCTCACCTATTTGAAACTATTAGTCTTGCTGCTCTATTTTAAGGATCTGCTGTGCCCTGGTGTCAAAATAGGGATTCAAAGTTTGCATAGGGTATATCCTTTATGTCATAATATGCTTTTTACTGTGAAAACCTTCAAAATCTAGCTGGATTTTACACTAGTAGAAATTGCAGTTTGTGCTTGAATGACAAAGACTTTGATATGTAGAAGGTAAAATTTCCTTATGTCCTGTGCCTGCAGAGTAAACTYGGGTCTCTCTGCAAACCGGTCAATAGAGATGCTCCCCTCAGAGCAACCAAACACTTCCTTCCCTTTCATAGTTGCTGCATCTAATAGCATCTCATGCAGGGAAAGAATTTAATAGCTGCTCATGAATGAATACTGCTGGTTCTGTCCACTAAATGAATTCGGTTGCTTGGCATAACTGTCCYCCAAAACATAACATCAGACTATATTCCCACACTTCTGGCATTGCAATTTCAGTAATTAATAATAATAAGGTAAAGAGTGATCAATGTTAACGTTGAAGTTTTACTGCAGGATTTTTCCTTTGTTGTCTAAATATAAGGTAGTCAGCTTGGATTATAGTATTCATATGTGACTGTCATCTTAAAAGCTCAAACTCTATCTACCTTTAAATAGCAGAGGGGGATTCAGAGTTTTAGGCTGGTCTTTGAGCAATGTAAACAGTCAAGGCCCCATAAAAGTCAATTAAGTGACAATTTTCACCAGGAGAGTATGTTAAATAACTAACTAAAAATAAATAACTAAATAACTATGTAATATTGTGCAAGAATMATTTTCTATAGCAAACCTCTCTATCTTTTCTGTGTAAGCATCTGTACAAAGTACCTTGTAAAAGTACCTGGGATTAGCTTGTGTGATGGATTTATTTTTCTCTTTAGCTGCTATGAGGTGGCTATGGAAGGGTTAATTTGAGAAGCATTACAATGTCATTTGTCTAGCTGCTCTAGTGGAAGTCTGCCTGAATTTGTGCTCTTCCTTCACATTTAAAAATAAATAAAAAAAATCAAACTGTCACGGAGATAATGTTGTGGTATCACTTGAGTTGCCAGTGAACAATAGTCTATATCATAGGAAAAAAATATACATATTTTGCCACAAGCCTCTGATCAGTAGACACTCTGCACAGAATGAGCATAGCAACTACATTATCTTTCACCCTGAGGTTAAGGTCATTGTCAAGGATTTGAGGACAAGCTTGTATTGCAGCTGCCTGCATTTAGAGCTGTCAGAGCTTAGAAAAACCTGCCTGATGGACACGTTCTTGTTTGGTATCTTTTTTTTTTTTAAGCTCTACATTCCTTGGAGAGATTTAATTAAGGGCAGTGCAGAATTTTCTAAGAAAAAAATAACACCTTCGTATACCTGTCATTGTTGTTCTTTCTGAGCTTGTGAACTTCTGCAGCTGAATTTACTATGCAGTAAAACAAGCAGGATGTGCTCTTCAGACCAACTATCCATTCCTTGCTTAGGCAATGACGATGAGGCAAGACTCTAACTTTGGGCTTTGGAGCTATTTGTTCCACAGATATTCCCATCTTCAACAAAGCAGCTTGCTGAAGCCTTTGTTCATATCACAGTGGGCCTGATGAACTTCTCATCATTTCAAGTCTGTTATCCAAGACCGAAAGGCAGCGTGGCTATTTCATTCCTAACCGATCCAACATATAATTAGAAMGTTCCTAGAGATACTTTTAATTGAATTATGGGGTGTTTCATGAGCCTTCTTGCTAGTGGGCAGATATGTAAAAATCAAAGCTCCCCATTTCCCTTCATCTCAAAKGCAGACCAGGAAAGAAGGTGATTTAATAGGTCTGTATATTGTCTGAAATACTTGAGTGCAAGTTTGAGCCAAAAATGTATGGGCTAAAATTTATTAGGAAAATTATCCAAGCYTATAGCACCATTTGCTGTGAGAGTATAACAGGATGCAGCTCTATTGATTTTAGTGAAGCTCTGCTCGTTTATACCTAGCTCAGGTTGGAGAAGGGACAAGTGAATTAGTCCCAGTCAGATATTTATCAAGCATGAAGCATTCAGCTAACCTTTTGGAGCACTGTCATTGGATAGCATAAAACATTACCAACATTACCGGATGATTAAAATTATGGTTGACTTTCAGATTTGTTGTCAAGTAGGTTTGAAATGTGGGGAAATAGCTTTAAAGGGTCCAATTTTGTGCTTTCTCTCTCCAGTGTTTACAGATTGATTGTTAGTTGCAAAGTCCTTGCAGACTCACGACTCACAACAGCTYTCGGCACCACGTGTCCTTCACCTTCTGTGAAAACTGCTGCTCTCAGTGCACAGACAGGGTTGTTTAGCTGAATGTCAGTTTGGAAAGTGCAGAAATATTACTAGAGATGAAGGAGAGCACCTCTGAGAGATGTCTGACTTTCTCCTCTGTGTAGTTGTGGTTTGGGTTCTGATGGAGGCCCTAGTTTCCCTTTCACAACGCTGCAAAGTCAARCTCTTTCCAATGGCTGCTTTGACTGTAGAGAGCTGAGTAAGAGGCTATTTCATCCTGCCAAGGCTTGTGTGGAGCAAAAGCAGTTTCTGTTCAGATAGTGAGAAGCTTTGCCTAGTTACTGCAGTTTAATGAAAATGTAAACATGCATTATCTGATCCAAATACCTTCTAATACACATGTTATTTTTTTCCAACTGATATATTGGGTGAAAGATGGAGCACAACAAAAAACATTAGGTGGTTCCCTCTATTTCAACAATTTCTGCAGWAATCTGGAAAAGAAATAAGGAAGGTGAAGGAAAAGAGAACAATGGACCCAGCTCCCTCTTCAAGTGCAAGACAGGCAAAACRAAACACAAACCTCCGACTGGTTCATGATCTCAGGCCACAGAATAGTGCATGATGGGGCTGATAAACTATGCCACGTGGTGCTGAAAGCCTCTGTGATGTATATTTGCAGTCTCTAGCTTAGAAACAGAACTAGTCTATTCCTTAATTTACAATGTCACACTTTATGAATTTGTAATTGATATCTAGAAGTGCATTTTATAATCCTTATTAAATCATTTAAAAAGGGGAAAAAATCTATTTTTGCAAAGCAGATAACCCTTTCAGCTGCCTTTTTTGTACAATTGTATGAGAAGTCAGTGCTGTGTCTCTAGATGCTGTTATTAATGCATCTATGGTACGTTGTTTATAGAAAGCTTTGTCCCACCACACCTTTTAAATTAAGCGCAAATTCATAACATTGGCAATCTCAGTTTTCCATACTTAAAATAAAGAGTATTTTAAAAATATCTATCATCCTCAAGTATAATGACCTGTGAATGTTCAGTAAGGATCTTCAAATAACTTCTGATCTATTTCATTACAAAGCACTGAAATAATATCAATAGATGCACTATGCTGTACTTTATCAGAATGAGATTAATAAGATATATTGATTGAATGACAATGCAAATAGAATATGATACCCATTCCTCCAGCATCAAAAAAACATATAAATCTGTTTGTATTGTTCCCTTCTGGAGATCTCATTTGCTGAATGATCTTGTTTTTGACATTGGCAGTTCCCCTCTCTTCTACGGAATCAATATTTTAAATGTGAATCCGAATGCAGACAGGGAGTTTTAGACATTTATAACTTTGTCATCATTTTTTTCCTAATGACTGGGTGTCACTCGTCTCAGATTGAAATCTCTTTGCCTGGTAAAAGTACAACCTCAGATAGCCAATACCTGAGCATCACCAAATTTGATTGAGTGTGCCGATGGTAAATATGTTTCTTTAAAGTTAATTGTATTCCTGAAAGATATTTAATAACAAAGGACAGCAAATYTGGTCCTGACTCTTGTCTATATACTCAGTGACTGCAAAAGGGAGATTCTTGCCTCCTCTTTACCTATCTAACCTGTAATTCACGGTGTCTGTTACTTGCTAAGTAGGAATAGAAATAGTGTAATATAAATATCATGTTAGTAGTTTAGGTGCAAATATTCAGCGTTATTTTCTATAAAGTTTACAAAAGACAACATCTAGAAAAGCACCAGTCCACTGTAGGAAAGAGGACTGTGAAGAAATAGAGAAGTGGTCTTGACATTGCTTACGGAGCTGTGTCAACACTAAGAGTTTTAATGTCATATCAGTAGGGTACTGCATCCAGCCCTGCTAACCATGCTTCAAAGAGGATGAGGAGTGCTTGGGAAAATTCCCTACAGACATGTGACAAATAATCCAGGGGTTTTGTTATCTAAGTTTTGGGGCCACATTATTATGTCTATAGGGCTTTCAAACTTGAAGTGGTTTCATCTCCAAGCTGAAAGCAGATATACAGCCGTAATGCTTCTGGACACAGAAACATGTCTGATTTCCCATCCTACTGGGTTTTATTTTAGCCTATGTATGGTAAGTCCAATAAAGAAAGACTCTATTTTTTAATCATCCGTCTCGAGTACCTGTCTGGGGATTATGCGTATTTGTGGCACTTTCTTTAGGCTGTGCTGTCATCAGTACAGTGTTGTTCTGCTCGTGTTGTCTCCCTTGATAGTGAAAAGCCTTCCTTGCTTTGGCATCTGAGTAAATCCACAAAATGACAATTTTAGGTTCTTATGCAAATTAGTTATGTTCTCACTGTTTCCCTTTCTCTTTAAATCACTGTTAATGTATGGCTTGTTGGGTTACCATTTCCTGTTCTCAGTGCAGTCTTATAAAAATAATAAGAGSTTTGCATCCAAACTTCTTTCACAAAGTGGACTAAGGAGGGTTCGTTTTTGTTTTTGGAGGTATTTTGTTCTTTTTGAAAGGCAAGGCACTAATTCATTCTTATAGCATCACGTTAAAAAGAAGATGAAATATTGCCAAAAAACTCTTTTATTATAAACTTTGCAATTCATGTCTCTTTAATCCTTCTTCTCTCCCCCTTCTTGCTGCAAACTTCTAGCTGAACTCAGCCAGGGAATATAGCTCTTTGCTATTATTCCCTGTTTCTTAAGATTTCTTTAAACATTAAAACATTGGTGTTGCCTACTTTCCTGCATCCTGAAGAGCTTTTTCTTTCATGGCCAGTTATACCAAAGCTTCTGTTTCAATGGACTGCTTTTGGTATGTGCTACACCAGTGGCTGCTTAAGAAAACAGGCCTACAGTCAGAGTTCTTGGCAGATAGCAGCCACCCATGGGCGTTTTTCTGTTTTTCTATAGTTGCATAATATTTTGGCAGCTCTCAAAATTTACATTTCTGTCAGTCCTTGTAGATGTTGCTGAGAGCAAAGTAATTTTTTTAACTTTGGCAAATGCTGAGAAATGACCGAGGGGAACCAACAACTTTGTCCGTGCGMGTAACCATTGACACCAGATTCCCTTGGCTGTGGCACTGCTGTAGCGAGCCATCGACCCCCAGAACGACCGTGCTGTGGTATCTCTCTCAGAGGAAACCACAAACCTCCATAAAATGCTGTCATGGTGGGTATTGTACCCTGTTTTCACCTCGGTGAAGAGTTATCTCGTATTTCTCCTATGACATTTTGAGGTTCTAGTGAGATGTCCATCCTAACAAGGTGTGAAATTTTTAGTTGTTACTTGTTGCTTAGACATGAAAAAGAAATGGCTTTTTCAAGAGTATAAATACCTAAATACTCCCTTGCTTTTATATTACTTCTAAATTAAGGAAAATACTTGTGGGGCTTAATCTATTGCATTTATTATATTTAATGGAGAATAGGTTTTAAACAGAAATAATATTTTGCCACATTTCAAGTAGCTTTATCATAGGATGCTCATCTAAACCTTTAAACTCCTTATTAGGTAATTGTTATCCTTAAATAGTACCAGTAAATTTTGAATGGCCAAATATTTAAAGATGCTGGTAGTGCTCAAGCACTAATGACTAATGACTGCCTGAAGGTTTAATTCAAAGTACTCTTATTTGAAAGCTCAGTGTGTGAGTGGCCATGAGCATGTGTGCAAGAGACAAAGTTTTTATAAGGTGCAGTGGGACAGCCCATGGCTTGACAGAATCTATATCTCAGAAGGCTTTTGGAGATGATGTTTGGGTGTTGGTCACCGAGAGGTAGTTTATCACAAGAGCATGTTCTGAGGAGAAAAGTGATGTGTCAAACTGGACACCCATAATTGCGGGTCTTGAATATCTTGGCTTTGGTATTGTCAGTGACCTAAGCAGATTCTCGGTATCATTTCAGSGATTGCAGCAGCCGTACAAAGCAATGAAGTTGCCTCATTTGTTTTATTACTTCTTTTAATTTCTGCGTAAGCTCTTTCTAGCCTTGTAGACATTGGATATGTCATTCAGTCATGCTGTACGGTTTCTCTGGCTCTTAATTAATCCTGCAGTCTTTCAGCACATCCTGTGCAATATTAGTTTACTGCTACAGTCACTCCAGTAAGCAAATTACATTTCCCTCTTTCTAGCTGGGAATGTTTTCTGCTGTGTATTCTTTTTTATTTCCAGTGGCCCCATCCCCAGCTTACATTTCTCTCTCTTTTTTGTTTCTTTATTTAAGAAATTACTATTCTTTCCGCTTTGCACKCACCGCCTTTCTCCTTATTATTTCTTTCTGGCTCAATGCATTTACCTGCCAGCTGCTTCCCTTTGAATTTTTTCAGCTTCCTTTGTATTCTTTCTCCACCCATCTACCAGTATAATAATATATCCTGTTGCAGCAAATGTGTCTGATCCCATGCRCAGGAGTTAATCCATGAATTTCCCTAATGTTTTTTTCATGTATGATTTGCTCTGCACATGCCACTGTAAAATCATATTTTAATTTGTTAAGACCCGTGCTAGCTATTAATATTTATATCAAATGGAGTTTAATGGATGTTTTTCAAAACAAGACCTGTAAACAGGAGGAGACTCTYAGGACTATCATTGCTTCCTATTGAAGGCTCGTAGAAAGTTTTCAGCCATCTCAAAGAAAGCATCAGTATTCATTTTCAACGCTGAGCCTTATGAATCCTTATGTTTATAACACTCCTCAACTGGAATAAATCTTCCAGCTGATTATCACAGCATTTGGCAAGACGCCACAAGCAGTTCTGGGAACAGTGTTCAATCAATGTGTAAACTAGTGAAATGCCAGGAACTTTTGAAAGACCAAGAAGGATGGTTAGTTAGTAAAGAATAAACAGTGGTATAATGGTGAGTATAGCTACTAACTCACACAGTGCTGAGAAGAATTTTCCATGATTTAAAATGAATATATGAGCTTATAATTTAGAGAGATGATTTGTATTTTGTTATCTCACACTCCATCATTTATTTGATTGAAGCAAGGTATACAAGCTAAGATTTTAAAAGAAATAAACATTTTTATTACATAGTAAAGTATTTGGATTATCAACCATTAACATAGAGTTTATTTATGCTTAAATAGGAAATAAATGCAATATAAAAAAGAAAGTTGAACAAAAATATATTAAAAAAAMCCCTGAAAGAATCCAGCGTAATTGAAATTCCCTATTAATTTTCCTGTAATTGTCATATATTACCTTATTGCAATTTGCAGCACATTTTGGTGCTTAATTCCATTTTCATTTTGAGGATGAACTCTGTTAAAATCAGTAATRACACATGTATTATTGGGGCGGGGATTTAAGTTCTGCCTGTGATGTCTGAAAGAATCTAGTTTTACAACAGCARTTGACTCCTGTGTTTCCCTGAGTATCTGACTCTTTCTAAAGTGCTCATCTAAATCCTAAGCACCAAAATAATCCGTGTGTTTCAGAGGACACAGTTCGTGCTATGTAGTTATGTGCTATAGTTTTGGTTTCCACAACTTCCAGGGTCTTATACAGTGATGCCTTTCATTTAGCCATGCCGTTCCAACACTGATGGGATCTGTGGGTTAATTAAGGGCAGATTACAGTCTTTAGGAGATGCTAAATTTTCCCTTAAATATAGTAACCAGACTCGTATGCAAAGCTCAACAGCTGAAATATGTAACCAGTATCTCGCAGAACAGGGTTTCTGAAAATAGGCTCTTTTATTTTTTTTCCAAGAGATACCGCGAACTTTGGCTCCCYATTTACCAGCCTGGCATATCAAGAGCTAGGTGGGAAATGCAAGCTGCGTGTATTTTTATATTAGTCGCAAGAGCATTGAAAGACTKGAGTAGACAAAGTACCTACTGACAGGCTCTCAGACAGGCTGCGGTAGCAGCGAGTCGGGCTGTTGCTGCATCCTGTCTGCTGTTCGGTGCTCTAAAATAATATCTGCCTCGTGGGTGACGAGGAGGTGTCGGGATATTCTGCTGGGGAGGCTGGAGATGTCTATATGCTTCATGATATAGCGTTACATTTATAGACGACTGTAAATATAATACATCTGAACTCTGCCATGCTGCGGGAGAAATATGTGAGCTCGCATTCCTCTCACAATAGCATTTAGTTCTTTAAGTCCAAAAACTGCATGGGGTCATGCACTGGATTTATGAGATCTCATAGTTTTATACTTTTATACCCCAAAGTTCAGGTCAGCTGTGTGGCTTTTCCCATGATCTCATTATGTGTGTCAGCAATGGACATGCATACAAAAGCAAAGGCTTTGAAAAATATTTGGATAATAGAAGAGTTCARGCTTTCTATTCTCAGGCAGAATTTGCAGACATCTCTTGAGCACTGCTTTATAGTAGTTATCATATATTCTAAGTGGGAATAAATGCATGTTTTCTAAGGACAAGAGTAATATTATGACAGAAGACATAATAAAACATTGAATTGGCAAGATGCAACAAAATAGGGGTAAAAAGAGGACTGTTCAGTCTGGTTTGAAATCTCTAATTTAATATGAGATAATGTAGAGATGTTAAAAAAATAAGAAACTCATATAAATTACAAGTGTGTAATGTATACAGAACAGAWGCCCTCCAACAAATAAAATGTTTTACCATGTAGATCTCTCTCCAAAACATCTGCCTTTGTTATTTTCACACATAAGAGCTGTATCTTACTTTTCTCTCCGAAGTAAATCTTCATGTGCTTAGGATTTGTACTGTAATATATTAAGAAGTTACAATAAGATAGAGTGGGAAGCAGAGAAAATTTTGTGTCTATATGGGAGAAAAAGGGAGATTTGTCAGCAGGCAAAACAGACTTGGGCACAACAACAAAAAAATGCATGTTGAGATACTTTAATGTATGTCTTTAACACCACGTTCCCTTTCTAGTGGATTTGACTTTTTAATCTCTAAAGAAGGTTAAAAGTGATGTCTTTGTTGAATAGCTACTGTGTATCTATTTCTTGGAGGGCCTTTTTTTCTTCCTCATGGTGTGGAAATGGTTTCAACCCTTTTAATATTCATTTAATGTCAGTGCAATATATATTGCCACCTTACTGCATTAGTAAAAAATGTGCTTATGTGCTATGATTCTCTTATGATAGAAACATAAAATCTCGGAAGGATCAAAGTCCACCAACATTCACCCTTCTGCAACAGCAGGAAATTGATCATGTGCGAGATGCTCACCTAATGCTAACATATTATTATTATTTATTATAGCACTAACGGTGTGCTAGGTGCATTAGACACCAGTAGGAAGATGAGGTCCTTGTACCAGAGTGGCTTCAATCTCCGGGGTGATCTTGCAAACACTTAGCTATATGACTAACTATATGACTGACTTATATACGCATGAAATCTCTTTCTGGTTCACATATTTAAGTGATTTTTTCTTATGTATGAGAGGGTCCTCTGCACTAATTAAGCTTATCATTTCTCCTCTGCAGCTCAGTGTGTGTGCATACATAAAGGGTAAAAGATCCAACTCCCCCAGTGCTTTATAATTGAACAGAAGTTTTATTGCTAGAATGCCATCACATTCGAGTATATGCCRCTTGTTTCCCTATACTGCATTTCTCAGTTTTTTGCAGCCTGCAAAGTTGTGTTGGTTATACAGATTTATTAAACCAAAGATCTTTTTGACTACAGTGCAATTCCCAAACGGTGCTGCTGTCGGACCATGGTCTAAGAGGTAGMTATGTAAACCAGCTCAGAAAGAAGACATTATACTTTGTCATTCATATGTTAAGGTTGTTTGAATGGCAAATTCTGAAATAAACAAGTTTAGCCCAGACCTTCTTAAGACTGTACTCCTTTAAMCCTTCTGTGTTCTTGAGATTTCTTCAAAGAAATACCCCTGAGGCTTGCTGCCATTTCTGGTCATGATACTGAGGTCTAACATGAGGTTGGCCTAGCAGAGCAGAAGTTGGCATCTTGCTTCTTGCTAAATAGGCCTCAGTGAAATCATTCTGTTTTCAATGCAAGTGTGGCTTTTTTTTTTTGCATCACCTAAAAGATGTATGATTTGCAGCATCTTTTTAGATGTCATAATGGCTTTCATTTGTTATGATCTTTAATCAGAAGTCCAAAGATTCTGGMAAATGTATGTAGGATTGCCAACTTCTTTTCAGGCGCTGTAAAGAGAGAAGGGTGTAAATTATTCTATTCATTTTTTTTGTTTAGCTTGACTACATCTCTGGGCTTTTGCTCCATACTAACCATAATCAGTCAATAGATAATGTAATGGGACTCAGGAGCTAGATTGGCTTTCTTGTCTGCACTAAATACTCTGTTCAGCTCACATATAATTGGACCTCTTTATCCTGAGTCCAGCCATGGAGTATTGAGTCCCCAGTTGGGATATGTGAGCTCTCTGAACTACCATGAGGTCTTAGAGCTTGGGTACAGAGTGTGGTGAGGCAGATGGGTGGGGTCCCCRTGGTGGTGGACTCTTCCACAGCATGACCAAGCATGGAGAGCAAGGGGAACRTGGAATGGGCACCCGCTGCCTGAGCTGCAATGCCTGCATTTGAAAACAAAACAAAACACACAACAAATTAACAACATGCAAACTATATTGGTAACGAGAACAAGTTTATAATTGCTAAATGCAGAGGGAAATATCAAAGCCGTGTTCTTCAAACAAGATATTATTTCATAATTAAAAACAACTTCAAAAGAAAAAAAAAACTAAAGACATGATCATTATAATGTACATTAAGTGCAGTTAAAACATCATTTGAGTTAAATAGTGCTTGGTAGCAGGGAGGAGGATTTAGATGGAAGGAAAAATTAAAACAATTCACTGCTATGAGGCRCAGGTCCAATTATATTTGAAAAATAATTCTCCACCTTATTTATTCTGCATTTCTTAATTGATAAACTTTAAGTGACTAATAGTTGCCAGAGAACAAGCTCTTGGTGCAACATATTCCAAGTTGGGTTTGGTTCATATTTATCATAAAAATGAAAACTACTGGAGCATAATGAACTTGCAAAAAGGAAGCATTACAGCGGATTTAGTATAGSTGGTGTTTGATACACTGTGCTGTGTTCATTACATAAGACATTGCTTACAATGCATYGAATCACATACAGGCCGTAAGCAAGCACAATATTGAAACTGAATGACGCATTTGTTGTCATTCTGAGTTAATTCTTATATAAAAAAGTATAAAAAAAAGCAAATACCATCGATTTCCACGTACTCTCTCTTTAAACTTATCYGTATTTAACTGTATTTTTCTTGTCAGCTGAAAAAAAGCAAGTGTAACTGAGAAGGTACCAAATTTGAAACAGGAATTAAAAAGACAGTTGCAGAAGACATGCTATTTATTGGCTTTTTGTTGGCTATAATGTTTAAGCACATCACAAACATAAATGGGCTTATTTCACAACATCTTCCTGAAACTAGGAAGCATTAGTAATATCCCCTTTTATAGAGAGCGACCGAGGAAAYACAATGTGATTGAACGACATGCCTGTCTTACACTGGGAAACTGTGGTGCTGCTGAAAGCAGAACCAGATTTCTCTTACTATTTTAACCACCACTTTTAAAACTTTTAATTGTKTTTGGTCCCAGGCTAAAGGACATTTCCTTCCCTGTAAAATCTATTTATCCATCTAGACATTAGAGTTGCGAGTGTCAATAGAGAAATCCAGACTCCTCTTAAGTATTTAAAGGATGTCAAGGGAGACATAACGTCTGACGAATCGCTGGGTTTAGAGTTCTCGTGTTCTGCCTGTTGGATGGTACCCCAGCCCTGTTGCAGACAGTGGGAGTTTTGTTGCTCTTCTCTAGGACCATTAATTCACCCTTCATCTCCATGGTAAAATCATGCTGCAAAGAAGACTTTTCCGTGTCATATAACTTACTTTCATGGGCATAACCTAACCAACACTCAGACATAGGTTACGTGAAACACATCCCATACTTCTCCCTGAATAGGGAARGTACATTTTGATTTATTCTGCAGGATGAGTAGTTCCCAGGGTAAAAAAAAGCCTTTTCATTAAATGTTCCATAGGTAAAATAAGAATCCAAGTATAGCTTAAGCTGTTGGTTGCCAGCCCCCTGCAGATATATACTCCTTCTGCTTGAAAGAACGACCTAAAATATATCTTCCTTTTTCAAAGTCTTATCAGTATGTATTCTCATTAAAGGATTCTTTTGTCAGGAATTCTGATTTTTTTTTCCATCCCTTTATGTAGATGATATTCTCCTAAATCAGCTGTGTGGACTTCAGTAACTTGCTAGGGCTTGAGGAATGGAAAGAATGATTGAAGAAGATCCAATTAAGCACCCTTGAGATTTTGGCCTTGGTTTACCTTTCTCCCTCACTTYAGCATAGCTTGGTTCTGGGACTTCTCATTTTCCAGGTACTCACTTTGAAAATATGTGTGCTTGCTTCACTTCTTAGGTGCATACAGACCAAAGTCAAAATGTGGGCAAATGTGTCAGTAGGACCAAGAGGGATGATGGAGAGTGATGTCATTGTGACTAGATTTTTTGAGAGCTCAAGTAAGAAGYTGCAAAATATGCCTGTAAGCGCAAGAAAGTTCTTCCATAATTTCATGCAGATAAATAGGAAGATGTTTATGGAGGTGTTATGTAGTATTATTCATTCTGAATTGTTTAAAGGAGATAACTAATGCAATATATTGAATTATGTACTTAATCTATGCTTGCAGTTGCTATCTCCTCAGAAGCTGAGTACCATAGTAGCAGCATCTCAATTTAATATTTTGCGTGCAAAAGAACAAGATATTAAACCATTAAACTGAATGTTTTCCATAAAAAGAATACATATATCACCATCACAGAGAATAGCCCTGAGTCCCGAATCTCAATATAACCATTAGTTCATTAGCATGAGCTGTGGCATTTTTTTCCTGTCCCAAAACGTCCTTATCTCGGTAGAGTTCTGCGCCGATCGCTGAAGGTGATTTTGAGACAAAACACTTGCATAACGGTACGGCTACAATTTGTCTTTGTGTCAGAGGGAGCTGCTTAAATGACTTGGGGTAAGTCAGTGGAATAGCGTGAGCACGTGTTTGCCCGTAGTCTTACCTGAAGATATAGTTGAGCTTGTATTACAAAGAATTCAGCTGTATAAATACATTGTGCCATCTGTGTATGGCAGGGGAATTGAGCCAGTAGAAGCTCAAGACCTGTGTCAGTGTTCTCACAGAAGGACTGTTTATGAACAGATGTTATGTGGTGTTTTTCACAGAAAATGGACTCTGGAGAGAGAAAATGTCTATCAATTACTGAGGTATTATGTATAACAGCAATTTTTAACCTTGAGAATGATACTTAAAAGTTCTCCGGGAAATATTCAGCCCCGTGACCACTTGCTTTGTGCAAAGGAACGTACGCCCTTGCAGATTGCACAAAATTGTTTTAATATTGCGTTTTGAGTTCTTTTGGAGAAAAGGTACCGTATCTTGTAGGACTCCGTAATCCTTTGGAAGGGGAGGAAAAAATAGTGTCCCAACTGCAAAACTTTTCCCTTTATTGGTCTCAGAATCAAGGTGGATTTTCAGGATTGAGTGTTTCAATGTTGTATTTTGTGTTTCTGAGGCATGCATAATGAATGTATGTAGTTAAGCATTGTAATTTATTAAACAAATTAATTTGTTAAGTAAATGAATGGAAAAAATGTATATACTGGGCCAAACTCTGTCCAAACCTCCCTAAGTAAATAACACGACTTTTATTAGGGTGGTTGGAGGAATGAGATCTGAATTTAAGTGAATATATATTCACTGTTTTTTAAAGAAATATTATGGAAAAATTCAAAATTAGTATACTAAAATGTAGTTTTATTTGTACATATATATTACAGAGCCTAGTCTATTAGACCAGGCATAGTTTGCTCTCTACTTCTATTACTCTTATCACTCTTGGCTCCAGAGGAGCTTCAGCCTTGAGCTTTTCACCGTGCAGTATCACCAGCACAGCCCCCAGTTACTGCTACCAGCTATAGGAATGAGGCTTGTACTGCATTTTTACCAGTCTGGTCTTGCTTCAGAAGACTCACTCTATCTTGCAAAAAGACACTTTTATTAAATATTCTAGCATGGGATGCCTATGTTTTGGAAGACCCTTTTGCGACCCGTAGGGAGACACCATGTTTTGCATACGATATATACTTCCATTTTTCCTTTAGCCTTCTTATTATTTATTCAATAAATCCTTTTTTTCTTGCTGACAGCAGTTGTATTTATAAAGCTAAATCCAACGCAGCAAAATGTTCATCACTTTATAAACTAAACGTTAATGTTTTATTTATGTGCAATGAACAGAGAAAAAAGAACCGAATTGATGTTTACCTAACAAGCTGCAAAAAAGTGCAGTAACATAATAGTGAAGTTCATAAGCATTCTGGCTTGTAATTTTTGGTGTCAACATTTGAATTGCAGAAAGAGCTTATGCAGACATAGCACGTATACAAGTGCAGTTTAGATCTACATCTATAAAAATAACATCTGTTTAAGCATACATTACATTTAAAAATAACTGTACAGTGATCAGCTGGTTAAGTACAGTTAACCAGATGCCGTTTTAAAGTGCCAGATGGAACAATGAAACTAAGATTGAAAATTAAAAAATACTGTGAAAGGTCAAATCAATTAAGCAACCTGTTTTGTTGGCATGTAACAGTTAAAAGTAAGTTTAAACTACTTAAGGAGCGAGCAATGTGAGGATGAAGCAGTTAATTTTTTAAAAAACTTGCTATTTAGAAAGGGGAAAGACAAAGTGCTCCAGGTTTGCTCTGCAAGTCTTGAGGGATGCTGTTATAATAGACARTATTAAGTTTGTTTTGTTTTGCTCCCCATGCAAAATAGCATCTCTGAGGTGATCTGTTTTGGTCTTCATGGAGAATTGGTGGCATTGGGAACTAGGATTTGGAAAGAAGGGGTTTAGGTGGGAATTTGGGAAGGGTGCACGGCTACACCTGCCTGTGATCCCTCTGGGGACTAAGGTCCCCATGGTGGTGGCGGCACCCATCGATGTGCTGGTGTCTGGCTGCTAAGGAGAGGGGAGATTTTTCCTGAATGAGCACAGGGCTATTTTCAACGCAGSCATCCAGTGTTGTCCCTTTGTTTTAGCGACTTTGTTTACATCTTTGCTGGGCGGCGCAGGGAGSGCCGGGCTCCTTCCCGACACCTCCCCTGCTCCTCGAGCACCGCAGCAGCTGCACCTCGTGCACACAAAGACYCGTGTTTAGACCAAGAACACAAAGAAAAGACTCTGGGGCGGTTAAAATAAATCGCTTCCCGGCAGGGGGTGGAATGGGATGGCCATGCCTAGGAACTTAGTGTACTCTTCTTGCAGAAAGTACTTGGAGAGGACGCGCTTTGCAGGGAGAGGAAACAAGCCTGGCTCCGGCACTTGGCTCCCTCTTCCTCCTCACACTGAGAATAGTTACCATACAGATCACTGGTCCTCTTGGATTCCCTTTCATGGAAATATTTTGCGTTCCTGCTGGTTCAGTGGCTGATGTTCAATTATTTTTATTATTTTTTTTTYCCAAACAGTTTCTCTTCGTTGACAACATAAAGCAAACGTTTGGGCTTGCCGTAAATAGAGAGCAGAGCAGAGGCAGGTAGCTGGTGATTTTTAAGTGGGTTCCCGAGCTGAGTTTGTAAATCTGGGAAATTGAATCGTTTTATTTAACGGACAAATGTGTATAATATAAATTCAGCAAAAAGATAACATAATAAGTACTTTGAGTATTATCTGGGGGCCTAATTAGACTGGTGGAATCACTGTAGTTAGTGAAATCAGAGTTATATAAAAGGGGGGAAGGGAGATGAGGCCTTTATCTGAATGAACTCTAGTGGAAACCTGTTGACATTTGCTAGCCCAGGTATTTTGCTGCTTTCCCTTCCCTTTGTGGAGAATAAGGTTTTGCTCTTGCCAGACCAAAATCTCCTTGGTTTAACACCATGCGCAGAGGGCAGGTCTACCCTCAAGGACAAGATGAGAGGGGCTAAGTGCAGCTTAGAGTCCGAGCTGTTGCTCCCCATCTTCATCTTGCCACTCTAACCTTGAGTAACCTTGGTCCTGCAGGCAGAGATGCTAGGGTGGCTCCCTTACCCTACCTGCACCAACAGCAAAATTATTCAGGCAAACAAGGAAATGAGTGGACTGGGTGCAATGGTCTGAAGGATGGTGATGGAAAGGTGGAGGAGTTCAGCAGCAGGCAGAGGACAGAGTGAATTACGTTTGCGGGTGTTGGCTGATGTCTTTGTGAGGAGCGTGCTACTTTATCCTCAGCAAAAGACTCCCTCAGTGAAGAAAAATTTTGAGGAAGATTTTTGCATTGAATTTTGTCAGCCCCCTTCAGTGCAGGTGAGATGTCTGTCCTTACAGGGCACAGAACATCATTGAAGGGACAAACTGGAACTGGGGCAAGGATGGTATGGCAGCTGAAGGAGGGCTGGAGCACTTCTTTCTGTGGGAATGTGAATGCTAGAGGGCTTGGGCCTCCAGGAAGAGCAAGAGGGGAGGTCTTGGGGACTTGAGGAYACTTGGGAACTGTTTCCCCATGCACCCAAGCTCTCTATCAGCCTTTTCCTCCAGGCTTTCACAACCTGTAGCTCAATCATCCTTGGCAAGTTTTTCCTTACCTTGTACCAATGCTAAGTCCCCTGTCAGGTTCTTGAGCGCTTGTTTGTGCAATGCAATCTGTGATGCTCCAAATCTCCGTGTGTATCATCTGGCGGCGCTGACATTTGGAGCGCCGCGTGCCAGGCGCTCCGAGCTGGGCCTCGGCACAGATGCAGCGGGACCCCAGGTTCAGCCCCAGAGCTCAGGAGGGATGTGCCATGGGTCAGCGAGTGACCCGGAGGCTCTCGGTGGCGGAGGGACGGCTGGGAGGGAGCAGCGGAGAGCCAGCTGGCTCGCTGCATCAAACGCGGGGCAAACACTTGAATATCATTTTCTTGYGAATTCCTGAAGTACCAGGACATCTGGCTACCTGAACTCCATCAACAACTAGGTCAGATAGGATTGCAGAAGCGTGCCTCGCACCGCGGTGTCTCTAGCGGAGCGAGGGAGGGGACACTGCCAAGAAAAGACTTCTTTTTTTTCCCCTTGCAGCAGTAACATTTTCTTCTCTCGAAAATCCTCTGTGGGGATTTTAACTAAGATCACAGCAAAATGTGTTAGTCTGGGAATCTTTAATTAAAAAAAAAAAAAATAGAGAGAGAGAGAGAAAACATGTTCAGGGGAAATGTATTTCTGGGGTGGATGTAGATCTGCAGCAACAACCAGCAATGCAGGCAGATCCCTCATGTTATCTGGGTGCACGRTCCTCCCCATCGGTGCCTGCTCTGTCCTACACTGAACGGGGCTGGGGTCTCCTTCCCCTGCTTATTTCAGTACAAAGGGGGAGGAAAGACACCCCAGTGTTGCCCAGAGTGATGTTTGTGTTTCCTCTGTTGTCAACAGCAAGCAGAAATCCTGACAGCATCAGCGTTGTTGCTGGTGGAAAGAAACACAAAAAATGACTCTATATAGATTTAAAATTCAAAATGCAATGATCTGCTTTGTGTGTGTGTGTGCTTGTTTGTTAGGTAATATCACAATTAGCCTTTCTAAGCCTGTTTTACCCAACATAATATTCACAGTTGTCTCCTTAGCTGAATTACAGGAGCATGATGCAAATGATGCCACTGCTCATCCCCTGTTTTACAGACATAGCAGTTTTTTAAAACGTGGGACATAGCCTGMAATGTACACAAGAAAACTTGGTCCCTTCTCAAACCACAGAGGTGTCAGTTGATCACAATTAATATCATTCTTATAATAAAAGAGAGGTATGGGGAAAAAGAAAAGTAAATCAAACACAAAGTTATATTTTTGGTGTTTATGCAATACAAAACTCTGTAGCACTGGGTAAAGACCTTTTTTTTTCTTTTTTTTTTGGTCTTTCTGTGGCTAAATCAACATTAGCTAGCAATGTACCTAATCTAGACCAAACTGTGTTATTTCCTGCCTCCCTGCCTTTCCTGTCGAAATCGCGCTCTGCTGAACCAGCTAAATTTGCTGCAAATGAGGAATATTTTGGGAGGTGAATTTTCTTGCAAAACATGCAGAGAAATCTAATGCTGTAAGCAAACAAAACTCTAATTAATGTGGATCTGGGCTATTGTGAGCATTTGTAGGTTACAGATATCAAAAAAGAAATCAAGAAAGCAACAATAAATCCAGCACTGGAGTAGGCAAAAGCTCAGAAATTTTGGACCTGGAACATATGGGTTTTAATAAACAGACTTCTGTTCCAGTTTCTCAGTTGTCTTTTTTTTTTTTTCTTTCTTTCTTTTTTGCTGTACTTGCTTAATTTTCTGTGGCTGTGTATGATTCCATTATTAATTAATCCACAAGTATTTGGCATTGCTTCATCTTTGAGGTTTTTCTTTAATTTACAAATGTGCTGTTTTCGCTTAAGCAGGACTTGTGTAGCTGATGCTAGAATAGAAATGTATTTAACCCCCTGAATAGTTTGATTTCTCTTGCCTCCGTTTCTGCTTCGAGGCGAGGTGGCTGCCTGGGTGAGTGTGTGCACACGCACACGTGCGTGTGTGTGTATTATTAGCTGCGCTGTCATTTTTAATCCTTTTCTTTCAATCATCCTTTTTCCTCAGACATGAAATATTTCAGTCTAACATGCTGTACAGACTGTTCACAGCGAAGCTCTAGTAGCGTTTTCAAAATCTAAAACGGAGAAGTACCATGAGGATAGAACAAAAGAAATTAAAACACTAGATATGCCACAGTTGTCTTATGCAGCTGTTAGAAATTTAATTATTTTATCTCATAGAATAATGTGCCCTTCAGAAATCATTTTGGACTAGATGTTTCAAACCAATGATCTGTAGTTAATTATCTTTAATAACTGTTGCACATTATGGTTAGATCTATGTTTTTGCTAAACCAATTAATAATATCTTCATTAGTATAAAGACAAGGTAGCTGGATCCTTTCATTTTTCACATTGAAAGAGTAGATATTTTAAACACTGTAATTTACTTTAGCCATACATTGCCGGTGATATGACTAATTAATGAAACTTCAAAGACATATAACTTCCAAAAGCTACTTATTTAAAGTCATTGTTGAACACTTAATGACATTATGTTGGGGTATTGCAGAAACCCTCACTGCCTGAGCGCTGCATTTGTTAAACCTTTTTAAGCTACCCAGCTAAATGAAGCTTGAGTTACATTAGAAAGCAAATTGAGCCAATACTTCATGTTTAAAAAACAAAAAACAAAAAAATAAATAAAAAGCAAAACCTGTTGAGCAGAAGAGCATTCATCAAGAGTGGATAACCTCCTTTCTGCTTACTAGCTATGATTTTTCTTAAGAGGGCAAAGCAAATATTCTACATCTGGTGAATTAGCTGGTATTAGTTTTGTTCAGAATCACTSGCTTTCTCAAATTCTTTTAATACTATTTTTTCATTTTTTTTTACGTGTCCATAACACAGTTTTGGAGCTGGTTAATACCTGYCATATATTTAACTCTACTACCTGACCAAGAATTAACCTTGACAATAATTCTGCATACATAAGTAGTTGCCTTGATACTAGCAGTGCTGTTGATTGCACAGAGCATCCTGTTGCAGAGCTTGGGGCCAGACGTCTTAGATCCTTCATGGGGAGATTCATATTAGCCCACAAGAAGAGACTCCTGCAAAATTTTCCTGACCTTGAAGTAAACTGAATGTGCAAAAGATGCGAGCTGTTTTTCATCTTGTAGGTATTCGCATGCAGTTTTCAAATATCACGTGCCCATCAGGGAAGGCTTTCTGAATCTTAAAAGAGCATTGTATATACAGCCCTCCAAGAACTGGTATTTCCCACCATGGAGAACCATACAACAGGAATCAACTGAATAAAGAAAAAGAAATACATCTAAGAGAATAAAACAGTGCAGTCAACTGTACACGGGGCTGGATGGCTGGGAGAGAGGTGTTAACAGCCAGTTGTGACAGCTACAAAATAATTATCGGAGCCGTGAGCACCTGGTCCTTCAGCTGCTGAGTTTCCCACAGGAGTCGTCTTTAGTCCTTGTGCAGATAGGAAAGAGGGTGAATCCATTTAGCTGGGATTATATTTAACTGGTAGCAGAGATGGGGTTCGTGGTCCATGGCTGTGCTGGGCTCCTGTTGTTGGTGCTGGCAACCACGGGTTCCTTTTCTCACAGAAAAGCTGTTTGGAGCGAGAAGGTGGAAAGTGTGGATTCTGTTAATACAAATCTGGTAGCTTTGGGAGGGGTTGGCTATAGAAATGTTATCGCTTGAGAGCAAAGAGAGATCTTTGTAATGACTTATCTGGAGCATTTTTGTGGTGTTAGCTATGCGATTTTTGACTGACGTTTCAAATGCATATTAACCTCCTGCAAGGTACAGGTTAACTTGAGTGATTGATATTTAATGGTAATATTAATACATAATAAAAGGGGGGAAAAGGCAAGACATCTAAAAATGCTTTTCACACTATGTTTTTTCTTTTTTTTTTTTTTTCTGTTCACCTACAGAATTAAAAAACTGTTTTAGACTCTGCAGGAGTGAAGTTTATAGTGGCTTTCTTGAAAATGACCAATTCAAACCAACGAGCGGTTACTTGGCAGGCAAACCATCAAAAAGATCATTTTCTAATAGGATCTGTATTTTGACAACTTGCAAACTCAGATATCGTTGGAAAGCAATGGCATTTTTCTCAGATGCCAGCACTTCTGCAAAGTTGTTTTTTTCCCCCCTAAAACAGCACTATCTTAAAAACACTGCGTATTTGTGCCAGACTATTTGAAGCTGTTTCTGTTACTGTGCCAGTGAGCTGTAGGAGCCTATATGATCCTGAACTCAGTTATATATTGGGGAAACCTTCTTTTATTATAAAAGACAGAAAAATCAGCCTTCTCTGAATAATTATTATTTTTAATTTTCTATGGATTTTTTTTTGTGAGTAGTCTGGAAATACTGAAATATGAAAAATATAAAGGCGTCTGTAAATCATATGTGTATTTGAGGGCAAGCTTAAGAATAAAATTGCATTTCTGAAAATGAACTTAATGGAATATTTTAGACTTAACGTTTTCCTTGAAATTTTCCTCTTGACTTTGTTACAAACTTTATCACTTTTTAGTTTGGAAATGGGCTCAGAATACTGGATTTTGATGCCCTACTAGAAATCTACAAGGCTGGAGCTAGAATTCTGCTTATGTCTTGTTCCTATGCTTTTAGTAAAGCACATACTCATTCTGATAGTTATTCTGATAATTGTTAATCCCATTCCAGGGATACTTCTGGGATTTTTTTCAGATATAAGCAAAATAGGTGACTGTATGAGCAATACTGATTCTCTAATGTTACTCGTTCTTACCCTGCTCTAAGAAAATATTGCCATTTTTCGTTTTCATTCTCCGAAGTTTATTCTTTGATGTCCCATGTACCTAATCAATCTTTAAACCAATGCCAAGATTGATCAAAGATTGTCAGATGATGCTGGTGCTTGTTTCTTATTTCACATTTTTCCTGCAGGAAGGAAGATTTAGATGAAGATATTTGGTGTTTAGACACAGTGAATCACATAAAAACCTTAGGCAAATTAACCACTGATATCAGCGCACAAGAAATGATGCTGTATAAATGGATAATGGATCTGGAAGAATTATATTCTTTGACTCTTCACCTATGTAGTTCATTCATGTCATAGTTAAGCTGGAGTAACTTGGGGATACTTCTGCTGAGAGAATAGCTTGATCTGCTGTTTTTCCCTCCCTAATACAAGATTTTAATCAAGAGACCTATGTACCTTTCCTAGCATATAGGTGCCTGATTCCAACCATTTGTTACAAATCTTTTGAGAAATCTAAGCTCTGCTATTTGGACTTACATGGTAACTTTAGCTCTTTTTCTTTTTAAGCTTGGGTAGCCAAAAAATCCAACATTTATAGTGTTCTCTGTTTTGAAAGCAAGTTACCAGGAATTGGGAGAGGCACTCTATGAATTAGGTTACAGATGGAAATCATTATTCTGTTTGATGAAAGTTTCAATAAAATTCCCCAAACTTTAGGTGAAGAAGGCTTACTTATATGGCTCTGTGTCACAGTGTCTCATTTCCAGCATGAAAGTAAATGAAACTCTACAGTTTCCTTTGACTTAGGCTTTGCACTGGGGGTTAGTTTGCCCGTGAAATTGGTATCATAAGTAATCCAGTAATGTATCTGAGCAAATCTCAGTTGTATGAGACGATGTTAGTGAAATTATTGAAAATGAACCACTTGAGAACTTTTTGGTAATTAAAGATCACTTCTGGAAGTTCCCTCCCTCTTCAGGAATAACCATGTGAAGTATTAGGCTAAGAGCTGTGTCATAACTTGTCTTTCTTAAAGTTGCTCTTTACTATCATGGAACTAGCAATCAAGGATGAAGAACAAACATTTTAGCTTGTTTTCTTCTTTGCTGAAACTGCATTGGGCTGGTAATCCCTCAAGGAAGAAACATGATAGAGGGAATTTGATCACAAGTACCTTATTTGCAACGCCTTAAAATAATGATAAAATGATACCATTACCAGAGGACTAATTGGGAAACCACAAGAAGTTGGAATGCATAAGCAAGTCTTGCATTAACATTACCTGATGCAAATTTATTGGGTTTGGAGTTTGGAATATTTCATAATTTAAATCCACATTCTAAATTATGCGGTTACAATTCTAACAAAATGTATTGTACATAGGAGTGATAATTCAGAAGCCTCCTGGCCTCTTAGCCAGCTACTTGTCCCATGAGATTTCTTCATGGTGTGAAAAATCTTGAATGAACCTGCAGCRGTTAGGAATATATAAATGCCTCCCTAGCTCCCATGAAAATGAGTGATTGGAAATGTTAAATGTTGCTGCTACCATATTTATGAAGAAGAAACAAATCTCTTGAGGGCCATAAAATCTTCATTTTTTCTGTTGTGGTCCAACTCATCCAGCCAAGAGCTACTCCTCAGAAATGAGCTAGATGAGAGAGGTTTGAGCACAGGCTACACTTCAAGTTTTTTATAAACGAGTGTAAACTCTGAGAAAAATATTTTGCAAATTATTTGCTTTGTAATCATCATTAGTAAAGGATTAGATATTTTACTGTAAAACTGTTTTCTGTTTTTACTGTGAAAATGTTTTCAGGTAAACTGAAGACCTAACAAGATCTTTGTAAAAAGATATTATCTGAAATCAAARCTTGTTGGAGGTTCAAAACAAAAACCAATAAGTTTTCTCTTTTTGTTGTTGTTGTTGTTGATGGTGATTTTTGTTTTGTTCTGTTTTCGTTAGACTGGAGAGTATCTTGTAAGAATGTTGGTATTCATCTGCCCTTTCTGATTGTAGCTGTGGCGTTAAAAAATACATCCTGAGAGAGCTGATTTCTAAGCTAAGTGTTAAAGGATGGGAGAGCTGTTGTGCAAAACTGCTCTGGTTGAACTGCTGCAGAGCAGAGCACATCGCAGTGCACTGGCTGCTAAATTGTCACTACTSCTTTTCTTGTTGGTATTGTGATATTTTTGATGATAGCAACCAGAAACACAATTTCCTGAGAGAAAGAGGGAAAAAAGAAACAAATCTGAGATGGCAAGGCTGTAAAAATCTACTCTTGTAGCTCRGAGAAGAATCAGTGTGCCATGTTGCCCTAAATTGGGATTATACCCTGAATTAAATTCAACTTCCCCTTGCCTTTATTTATTATCTGTAAAACTGCTTGCTATGAATATTATGGAAGAGACCTGCGCTGGGAAGTTTTTGTAAATGAATGGTTAGCTCAAGTAGACAGAATTTTGTTAGAATTGTGAGCTGTCCACAAGGCGGCACTAAAACATCTTACATCCCCAACTTATCTTTGCCTGTTGGGTGCTCATTTTCCAAACATTTAGAAATTATATTTGCAAGCATTTTATCAAAAAACTCTTCGGCCTCTAAAATTTCATGTTACCCTGCAAAGTGCCAGGTTAACAAAATAGGAGTTAACCTTGATAAGAGCCTTCAGTAATTTCCTATACAATAGATATTGTGTGTTCTGCAAGCTTTAAAGCAATGATAATATAAATTGCCTATTTCCAACGAAAAACAATATTCTTTTACTATTTTTCCAGTATTTCAATGTCTAGTGAATTTTGTGATAGATACCCAGTTGCTACYTAGACGTTCTCTCGTGGTCTTTGTCATGTGTTATTTAAAAAAAAAAAAAAAAGTAAAAAGAACTGATTTTACTTCATTCCTTTGGCTAACAAATCTACCTAATGCTTGTCCACACAGCTCTTCTTTCCCTACTGATTGTGGCTGGGGAGTGGGAAGAAGCCAAGTGGGTCATGGTGCATCTTTCCCATATGTTCATACATTCAGGCGTCCTCAGGTTCAGCAGTGGGACCGTAGATGAGGCCAGGTTCCAGTTTGGATCTGGCACACCTGGATATGTTGGCACCTGATGGCAGCTTTGCTGCAAGCTGTGGTTTTGTCTGGTGGAAGCGGATGTGGGAGTTCCTGGTGGCTGGAGGACTTTGGCAGGAGATGCCGGAGAGAGGACTTCTCCTGTGCCAAGCTGATGATGGAGAATAGAGAAATCTTCTGCACGTGTCTTGGGGACAAAGAACGGCCCCGGAGAGGATGGATTTTGCAAATGGGTTTAACTGCAGGCAGTGCTAGAGCTTGCTTTTGAAGTATAGTTTCTCATTTATGTTGGAGTATTTGCTTTACAGTCCCGCCCAGGAAATCCAGCCAGCCCTGATTTAGGTCCTACTGCGTTTACTCTCYTCAAAAACATACCAAATGCAGAAAATAACCTGCGGAATGGCCAAAGAGAGAAAACGGGCACAGAGAAATGGAGTGACTTTYTTAATGACAAGTAATCTCACTAGCATGAAGAGAGTTGTTGCTACCAATAAGTTTCTCCATTTAATCTGCTCCTGCAGGAAAGTGCAACTAGAGAGATTGAATTTGGGCAACAGCGAATACACACTGCGCTGTTACCAAGGGCCAGCTGACTGGGGTTAGCTTCCTAAGCCCTGTAATTCTTCTTGCCATGTGTCCCTATTCCCAATAAAGCAGGGCTATTTTAGTGAGCAATTTTCATTTAACATGCGTTGAAAAGTATCTTTTTAAACTTGAGAACAAGATCTACATAACGTTTTTTTCTGTTGTTACAGCTACTTGTCATAACTGTTTGGAAACCCAGATGTGTAGAGTGTACCTAGCATTCTTTGGGCTGGCTGAATAGCTGTAGAAATCACTGTTTTTTAACCAAATTCCTACTCTGTTATTTAGTGGGAAAACAGATCATAACAAACAAATACAAAATAGCTTGCTCCTAAAACTTTGTTGGCTCCTCTCCCTTGCTCTGTGGTCAAAAGTTAAAAAGGGTGTTCTGATTATCACCGCTCCCAAAACAGATTGGTGGGGTTTGGTTCAAGATAATTCCTCATTTATTTATTTTATTTTATTTATTTATTTTTGCAGCTGCTCTGTACCAGTAAGTTAAAAATAAGGGAAACTTGACCTTAGGTACAGCTCTTGCCAATGTGCCACATCTTGCATGTCATGCGGGCACCTACTAGGAAATGCATGTACTTTAGACACTATCTGATTGAGACTTCTGAGTTTAGACCTATTTACCAAATCTGGGCATAACTAGGAGTAAAAGCCCAAGACTTTCACTTTCGTTAGGAGTGAAACGTCCTTCCCAGGCTTTGCTACACTCTGGCATGACAAATTCAAACAGTGCCTCAGTGACGCAATTGAATTTGCCGTACTTGGGTTGTGATGCAAAGTTGCTTTGAAGCTAAGAGGCTTGATTTTACCCCAGATTTCACTGCACTTTTGGAGTAGGATCTGAACTTGTAAGGAAAAAAAAAAAAAAAAAAACCCTGGCTGCACATGCATGTGTGGTGAAAAGGGGTCCTCGTCTGCTGAGTGCTACGGGGAAAGTCAAACCTCTTTCAAACTCTGCTACATTCACCAGTGTATAGTGAAAGAAAACATTCCTCCCTGATCCTAATATTGGCACATTTCCAGAGCCCAGAGCAGCCTGGGAAATACCACTTTCCGAACCCTGCTGTGCTACCTAATCGCACAATGGGCTACATATGCCATCCAAGAAAATAAACACCGGTCTGGGAAGCTGTTTGTCCTGCAGGGCTAGGAATGTTCTTCCTAACTTGGCAGGGCAGCGTAATCCTCTCTGAAAGGGGAGAGCTGCTTGAACTCAAACTGACTAATGAGATTGAAGAAAAGCCCATCAGAGTCTGGCACAGCCRTTCTCGCGCGCTGCCAAAGTGCTGCCCGATGACACGGTGCTGGGCGCTCTCGCTGGGGCTTCTTGCTTRTTTCATGGTGGAACATAGACCGTGGGCTCAGATCCCAAGCAGGGCCCAAAATATTGCTGTGTGTCCGGCTGTGCCCTAGAGCTTGTGGTTTAAATGGTGATTTTGGTTTTCCCTGGCACTCAATGGACCTAGAGCAAGTTGCATGTTCCAGCAAACAGTATGGGCTCCCGTCTGTGGTAGCTTTGGTATTGATGCTACCAATGGCTGCACACACCATCATGAGGTCTTGTGGTGGTCCACACGTGTTGGGCAGAGATCCCAGTGTCCAAACGAAGGCGGCTTAGGAGAGGAGGTGGAGGACAGAAGTGGTTTGTTGAACGATGCCATCCTGTGACCATTGAATGTTTCTCCCCCGAAACCTCGACTGCTGCTCTTCTCTAAATCAAAGAGATCAAAAGCAAATTTTCCCCCCAAAAATGAAATGCACGTTGATTGTAGGAGGAGTTGGATCTGGGATTTAAATCGCATTGCTAGCCTTTCTAGTASGATGAACCGAGTGATACAATTTGATTAAAAATTGCAAAGACTTCCTCCTATTATTCCAGTCCCTCCCAGTTTTGGAGCAAATGTATGCTTCATGGCAACTGTGAGAGAGAGCATGCCACCGGAGCTTTTCTAATTATAGCATTAATAAAACGCACTACATATTTCATTAAAAATTTAGCGATTTGTTTCTTTAAACAGATCACATTGCTTACTGAAATACTTGAAACTCTCAGAAGTTTTTAAAAGTGTATGTTTAGGTTAAGGTTAAGTTGCCCTTGACAGTGTTTTTTTAAAGATTTGAATTGTTGAATAACCACCTTTCACCCATCCCTAATTGTAATTTAAATGACAATATGCTTCCAATCAATAGCTCTTTGTCACACTTTGAAGATCAAGGATGAGATTTCACCCCATGAGTTTACATGGCAAAAGCTTCTTTTTCATAATGCTAAAAATGTTGCATCCTGCTGTTTAAGAAGTATAAGAATACCTGCTCTCAAATAATTAGTTTTGAATAAAAGCATTTAAGTCATACTTTATAGCCATTAATTTGAAACAATTCAAAGCCCTTCATTTCTGCACTTTGTTCACAGCTAAATATTACAATAGATATTTTAGCCATTTGGAAAAAAAAATCAGTTATAGMAGGATAATTTGAACAACTTAAGTTAGATGGTATTGTAAGAGGTGGTTCTTGAATGACCAGCTTTATTTTTGCATCACTTTCATTTCTACGTAGAACAATTTTTGCAAGTGGAAAATTGAAAAGCTTTTCATGGTGATCATTGTATGTATGCRACTGCGCATTACTGTGTGCTCCTCTAATAGGTATATATGGGAGTATGTTGCTATTTCTCAAGTTATATATGTTATAAAGACAGAGATTTATTACACAGGCTCCAGTCAAACAACCAAATCTTTTTCTTTTCATTTCTATTGCTAGGATTCCTAGTCAAGGGCCAGGACTCTCCTGTGATCAGYGTTATGAAATGCCAAACAGAATGATGGTCTTTGTCCCAAAGCGCTTACAATTCTTGTTTTTAGTTGTAGCCGAGAAATGTTTTAAGAAGGATAAAGTCTGGTCTGTTTCTATGTTGTCCTTGGTAAACCCAATCTAGTCTGGTCTCAAAAACGGAGCAATTCTGCTCGTTGCCGGGGAGAATACATAGGTATCCAATGAGTCATGGTCAAACATACAGCCGTTATTAGACCACAAACACAGAAGGAGAAAAAAAAAGATTTCATTTGGACCTGTTGTCACTGCCGAGCTGGTGAAGAGGAATAGCAAATAACCGAGTGGAGGAGGTTTCTCTTTAGGTATTTATTAGGAGCTTCTCTCCCTGTGGGGATAGACTGGGGAAAAGCAGAAATATGCATGTTGGAAAATTTAACTAGAGCAAGGGAGGCTGCGTCATGGTCTAGCTAAGAGCATTTAGTACCTTTTAATGGTAAACTAGAGACAGCGGGAAAGGGAAGCTAAAGCTCTGAAGGGCTTTAGTGAATGCAGACAACTTATTTTCAATTTGGAAGACAAGAGGCTATTAAAAGGAAGACGTAAAGAGAGAAGTTTAGTGCTAGAGCAATGATCTCGTTGAAGGTACCACAGATGAATAAGAGTGTATTCACCTAAGCTAAGAAGAAGGATGCTATAGAAATATGAAACGGTGTGGAGCGCCATGGTGTACAGTTGTTCATTTGTGGCTTAATAGAAAAGGTCAGATCTGAGAATTGTCAGGCAAAAATGTTGCRCAAGATATTGACTGGACTAATATGTAAAGATTTAGAGAAAAATCTCAATTAAAGACGGCGCAGAAGTTTGGACCTACAGCTATAGGCTTGCAAATAAACGCAGTGAAAAACAGCCCCTAGAGAAACAGACAAAGTATTTTTGGATGCCTTCTTTAAACCMAAAATACATAAAATAAAGGGTTTGCACTTGAGTGAAATGCCTGTCAGCGGAAGCTGACATGTCCAGAGCAGGTTGGGGAACTGACTGCTTTTACTCAGATAGGACTGGACCAACATGATCACTTTATGGTAATCATAGATTTACTTCTATCTTGAGTAATAGGAAGATATGAAGGGCCCCACTTGTGCTCAGAGTCCCATTGTACTGTGCCATGCACGAATACTCCAGCAGACAAGTTTTATTTTCAGTGTTTTCAGCTCTGACATTGGTGGTCAGAGGATTGATACTTTTGGACATCTCTTTGTGAAAAGCTATATTGGTACAAAGTATTATTTTTCTACACATTGTTTCAGATTATTAATGCCATTGGTCTTTGTGTTAGCATAATGAAAACAGGATTTATTGGTGGCTTTTATTTCCTATATGTGTCATATAAATGCCTTAACAGATGCACAGTGTAGTGAAAATGATAGGGTACTTCAGAAAGCCTCTAAGTCACTGCTTCTTTAATAAAGATTTGGGTTTGTATGCTGGGAGAGATGGAATTCACACCCCAACCTATGCACAGCTGCGAGCCCTATTAAGTGAAACCCCTCCTAAATATAGATCCGATGGCCTCATCCGTGGCCTTATTCCAAAGATCATAGAGGCCTTTTTTACTCCTTCTACATCCCCCTTCCAACGCACAATGAATGTGGAGTCACAACTTTCTTCTCTGTAGCTGGGAAACAAGGGCACGGAGTTCGGAGGGCTTAAAATGCAGAGCAAAGGCTTCCTTCAAGGAGGAAAATTTTCATTTGCACAATCAGTAAGCAAAAGGAACACAACCATCGCTGTACCTATTCATAGGCTATATATCCACTTTCCTCCACATTATCACTTCAATAGAAAGGTGTCTTTTTTTTTTTTTTCAAGTAGCCCTTAAAACAGCATTCGTGAGACGAGCAAGTCTGAGCCATGCACAGACAAAACATTTTAATGATCAGGAGAGCCCTGATGCTTGGCAGCTGCTAAAGACAGCACGTGAAGAGTAAGTCAGATCATCAAAATGCAGCTTGAATAAGCCCGGTGATGGCGTGTTATATTGCCACAAGTGTGCCTGCTAGAGTAAAGGTAGAGTGGGCATTTCTATTATAAGCCCCAGCTGGTAAGGCTGAGTGGACCACATCAGGTAGTGTCCAGTGAAACTTCTTATATGCACAACGTTCCTTATGAAACAGTATCAATCTCTTCCCTCTCAGCGCACCCCTCTCTCCAGCCTACACCTCATTTTGTACTTCAATTATTTTCTTCAAACACAAATGAAGAAAACAGCCATAGACTGATGTAGTTTGTAGGGCTATCAGTGATAGCATCAGCATAGCCATGGGCTGGCAGTGGCACCATATGTTACCCCCATATCCTTTTTCCCTGGATGAGGCTCTCGTAAGCTCTGCTGGTAAGATCTTGGCACTACATTTTGCATCCACATGCTGTCTATTTTGCCAGCAAGCCATGCCAAAGTGCTCTTGGGGTATAGCTGGCCGATGCATGGTAAATCTGTGGAACTCATTGCAACCAACAGTGATGACGAGGGCCAGGAGCTTAACACAACTGAAAGAAATTGAACTTGGATATAACTCAATCAAAATATCCCATGTTGTATTGCTTAAATTTTACAAAAAATATTCTGGAAGAAACAGAAAGCTTCTTTGCAACAGGGCCAACACTAGCTAGTGAAAATTAGAAGTGGATTTTCTTCATAGGACAGTCRTTCTTGACTTAGTTTACAAAGGAAAGGATGCTCCAGTGGTAAAGGGCATTGCTGGGAAATTCAGCCCAAGAGTCCTATGATTTTTCTATGTGGTTATGGGCATTTAGGATTTCAGCCCTCAGTAGTCCTCAAGGAATTCAAGGAACTGGACATATCTGGACATGTCTGATATCTGACATATCTGGACATATCTGGACATATGCTCTCCGTGAGAGAAAAGATTCTCCCACCAACAGACTATCAACATTGCTTTTTCTGGATTTAAGACATTTAGTGATATCAAGATAATTTGTGTGTGCRACAAAATTGACAAATATTCAAATGTTATCTGTGTTTTTCATCAAAACTAATGTGTAGAGGCAGATGAGGGAATGTTTTGCAAGCTTTTAAAATCACCTACAGTGCTTGAGATGATAAAGGTAGATTAGATAAGACTGGCAAAGTTATTTGAACATAAACATTTATTTAAACAAAAATATTCACTGCATTGGTGAGCCCACAAACATTGTATAAATAATACAGAGTTCATGAATAGGAATGAACAGACATCTATCCCTCACTAGGATAGATTTGTATTCTGCAGCTGCCAGGACTTTAATAACTCTCCAGAAAACATTAGTATCTTTGCAGAGAGATCTGAAAGGAAGTTGTTCTTGAGAAYATACCCCTGAAGCTTAAACTACAGTTACCTAATGGATAGGTTTACAAACGTACTTAGGCAATTAAAAAGTACAATATATGACTAGTCATATTTACAAAAGCAAAGTTAGCTGCATAGTTGCTAACTGGTCTGGTCGCTGTTAATGTTCTTTGGTACATTCATGCATTTTTAGGGTCATAAGCACTTTGTCAATCATATTCTCATTCTGCAAACAACTTTACATGTGCTTAGCTTTATGCATGCAAACAGTACCCAGTGGGATTGCTCACACGAGTAAAGTATTTACATATCTGTAGGAGCTGGCCTGAAATGGTAAACATTACAGAATAGGTCTAAACTACCATCTTTGGGTCTATGAGCTTAAACATGACCAAAATTTAGATGTGGCGGGTTTCAGGCTTGCAGTGCAAAAAGCCTGCAAGAAAACCCTGCTGAGGATTCAGCCTGACCTTGCAAGAAGTTCAGTGCTGTTGGTCTGAATCTGTCCCACATCTTACTTCTTTTCTTTTCTTTTCCTTTACAGCCGTACTATTGTACTGCAGAGGGCAGGTCTCTACACGGGTGATGTCTGCTAAAAATGAAAAGACACAAAATAGTGCACTGAATTTCCTATGCTCTTAGGGAATTAAAGGAAAAAAAACAATAACCTGGCTGTTAAATGCCCTTTTAGAATTTGTTCAGCCTCCTTTCTGGTACTTGTGTCCTCATCATTTGGCTTGGTGAAAAAAAATATTCAGCTAATAAGTCAGCAGGTGCATTAAGAATTTAGGCAGCGGGGAGGCAGGAAAGTTTTGGAATAGTTTATGTACTAAAATACAGCTCACATACCACAAAGCATTGAATATTTAAAGCTTGTTGTTAATGACCCTGTGTCTTTTGTTTGGGCAAATACCTAATGAGTCAATTATGAGCACATACATCATCATTTGTGAGGTATTTACTATATTACATGCTTTAAAATGAAAAGAAGGTATTAGTTTTCAAGTACCTTTTAATCTTGATATTACTAACAATGAGAGATACATTTGTCTCTATACATTAAAAACCTGAGGGTTAATACTCCATTTGATCATCATGAACATTAAACCGATCTGGGAACTTTTCACAATAAAGCCTGCTGGTGCAGTGAGCACAATGGGGTAGAGCACCGTGGCTGACCAGTTCCCCATTGATTTAATTGCAGGATCAAGGTCTAAATCACAATAACACAGCTCTAGTTATCAGATGAATCAGTAACTCCTGCAGATCAGAGAGCTCTGTTAAATGTGCCAAGTAAAAAATAACAACACCGATGCATATTTTTTTTTCCTCTGTGCACATTTTTAGTATGCTTTTTGTGTGCTAGATGTTAAACCAACACCTAAGAAGCATCACAAAGAGCTTCTACTGTAAAAAGACAAAACATTTGGTTGGAGAGATGTGGCTAATATGGTAGGTATAAGAAATGGAAAACAAGAAAGACGGTGGCTTTGGTAGCAGTTTCTTTATGGCCAGTGTTTACACATGTAGATAGTGGCAAATCATGGTGAAACTGAGCATGCGTGGACCTGAAATAAATCAGGTACCTCTTGAAAACTCAGCAGGGCTGTCATGTTTCTACAGCTTGCACCTGGGAGATATCTGAGACTCGCCAGAGTTTTGCAGTCTTTGGATGGGGTGATCCTTTTTTACTCAAAATAAATGTAACCAAGAATTTCACTTTCAGATGAGTTAACCTACAAAAAGTTGTGCCTGCCACAGGCAATGTCATTCCTCAGAGGGAACGAGTGTTTATACCTCTTGCACAGTAAATTAGCCCGTGCAGAGATCTGTACTGTCGTTACTCAACCCTCTTGCTTCACGCTAGCTTCCTGAGCACTACAGTTTTTCAGGGTAGACATCCACAGGGTTACAGGCTGAGTTATACATTGCGACCTGTAAATACCTGGTGAAGAGGCTGCACCTACTCCTCTCCATCGCAGTTTATGTGGTATAGATAATGATCACTTCCTCCTTTAATCATTTGCAACACTCCTTTTTTTTTTTTTTTTTTTGCATTTACATTTACATTTTAAAGCCAGTTTGTTTTTACCGTAGCAATAGCAGCATTTCATTGGTAGCTGGTGAGGCTTCTTCCTCATCAGGTCCGGTGTTTGTAGGGAACATTCCAGTCCTGCTTGCAACCAGGCATCACCCCAAAACCGGCTCTTGGTCTGTCCAAAGACATCATGAGGAACTGCTCCACCTCTTCCACAACTTCACTTTCTAACCTCTAACCTCCTTCCTGCTCACTGACAGGTAGCCCTTGCTAATGCACCAGAAATGCTGCTGTAGACCCTGGGCAGCTTTGGGAGCTGCAGCAGCTCAAATTAGAGTGAGAGGCAGCAAGGAGAGATTCAGTCTGCATTAACCTCTCAATTCATGCCAACAGGAAAAGTTTCGATTGTAAATTTTACCATGAGCAGGCAGAGATGCCTAGCAAGAGTGGTGTCACCTTTGAAGGGTGCTGTTAAAGAGGAGCTCACAGGGTCTCTTTCTAACAAACAAAGAAACAAAAAGTAGTTTCTGCCTAGGGCCATCTCCTCTGCAAAATAACAAAAGCAGCATGTTTAGATTTTAATATTAATCCCCATTACCAGAAACACATCAGAATAGCTGCTCATTGCTGTGCAAAATCTTCACGTATCTCTGCCAGCACCTCAATTCTAAGGCTAAAAGATAGTCCATGCAAAGAAAATAAAGTAACGGATCGCAGGTAAAATGCAGGAGGCTAAGAGACCCCACTAGCACCCTGAAACAGGGATCCCATTCTTGGGAATCCGGGATGAAGATGGAGCTGGGCAGAGGCTGCTCTGCTCCCATGGGATGGGTTTCTCTCCATCCCTCGGGASTTGCCCTTCAAGCCTCATGGAAACTCAGTGGGAGCAAAATCCTCTGGCTTTTTGCAGAGCCCTCMAGATTAGCCTTGTTTGAAATCAGATGCACAACGCTGCCATAGTAGATTTAATGCTGCATCTCTTTTTCTGTCTCACTCCCCCTGTGCCTTATTTCTCTTGCCAGACTTATTCTGCCTTTGTTTTTATGGGTTTTGCAGCAGTAAAACTGGCGGCTGTTTAGCAAGGAGAGCTGTAGCTTGATTCAAACCTTAGTTACAGACTGTTTCTTTTTGTTGTTAGACACTACCCRCCTCATACTTTACCTGGCCAAACCTGCCAAGTTCTGCATTTCCTAGAGGAGGCTTTTCGTTCTCTCTTCTTGTCTGCACATGTACACACAACCTCCAATTATATAATAGGTGAACTCACTGTTGGGCTATTGTGCAGCCTCCTCTTTTTACAAGCTAACCGTACTGACACTTTTTATATATATATATATATATATGTATGTATTGTGTCTATTGTTACCTTGTGCTGTGGCTGCAGTTCTGCGATCCTGACRCATCTTCACTTTTCCAACCTAAGCAAGAATATATTTTTAGCACTTTTTTTTCTCCTCTCCATTTTTTAAGGCTTGCAGATGCTTTAGACCTCTGAAATACTAAAAACCAAAGTCTGGCTGAAGTAGTCTTGCTAAACAGCTTTATCGAGGCGTTACGTAATTTTGGGAYGTGTTATCAGCCTATCAAGGGCGGTAGAAGAGCTTAGGCAGTGGCAAAAGAGCTTAATGCACTTTTACAAAACCAGCAAGAGCTGGTTCCTTTGGTGCTGCTCTTGGAGTCGGCTCCCCGACCGTCTTCTGGGCACAGAGGATGCCCCTGGAGGGTGCCCCGTGTTGTCATCACAGCAGCTCTCGGCCCACAGCAAGGAGGAGGAGGAAGGGAAGGGGTTCCCCGTCCAGCTGTGCTTGGGCACGAGGCTTCCTGGAGGCGGTTGGCAGCTGGCACATATCTGCCTTGGCCCGATATATGCCTGATAAGAGATGATTAGAGCTCCGGGCTCGTTATGGACCTCTCTGTCCAGAGTGTTTTCTTGGAAAAGTGACTCCATGTTTCTAACTGAATGGGTAGGAAGATACAGTCTTTGCCACCAACCAGCTTCTAGATATTCCCTCCCTGTGGACCACATGTGATGAGGAAGGGGAAAAACAACTACAAACAAACAAAAACGGAGTGAGGTGGCTGAGCCCAAATTAGATTAATTAGCTCCAGGCTGTTTCGTATGTTTATATTTAATTTAGGTTTAGCTACTTCAAAGTTCACATAGTTCTAGTTAATAACTTTACTATAACTTATTATTTTCAGATGTTGGCAGGTAGACAAGTTGTGAGTCACCTGGAATATGAGGCTAAATAAGTAATACTCACTGGCAGGGTTTTGACCATGACTGATTACACTTCTCTGTCTTCTGTGTTAGAAAAATACAGCTTTAGAAGGGGAAAAAAAGTCTACTTTTCTCACTTCTAGTGCCATTTTATGTTGAAATGTCCATGGGGTGGGTTAGATTTCATACATGTCTGTCTAGTTTTCAAAAAGTTTCAATCTTTAATCCACTGCTTAATGGTTAGCACATCCTGTAGCATACCAGATCTTTATTATTTCTTTTGACCTCTCTGGTGAACCTAGGAAGGTCCACAAAACCTGTTTGTTTATGAGCACTACAGCCTAGAGGTTACGAGTCTTAAATCACAGAGGAGAAAATGAATGGGTAGCTCTTTTCTTAGGCTAATAAAATCATTGTCACTCTAAGTATAGATTTTCTTAGGTTGTTGCATTAGTTAAATAAAATAGTGCCTCATCAATGTAAATTCCATTTCCGGCTAGTCTTGTTGTTGGCTACAGAAGCAGGAATTCATTCATATTGAGGGCAGTAAAAAGAAAGAAAATTGTATTTGACAAGAGCCAGAAGTTGAGAACATAACTTCTCAGAACCAATAAGGGTTCATGGGAAAATATACACCCAGGAAGACCAAAACTCTGGTCATTGGAGTTGCTTACTGGAGATCTGCAGCTGTGAAAAATAGTGTGATGCTCATGAATATGCCCAAGTCTTTTCAGTCTGTAACTATAAGAATCATTGAGCCTATAYATAGGATGTCCTAGTTGTATAAAGCAGCAGATGTATTTTGGTGACAACAGTCAATCGCTAGAGAGAAACTCATGAGAGTCCTAGGAGCACCTCATGGACCTGACAGGCTGCTGCAACTCCGGATTTCCAAGTGTTTCCATGGATTTGTGCTCCTGGATTATTGAATGTGTCTCTCTACTGTCAGAATAAATTTGTTTTCCTTGATTCATGGTCACACACATAAGCTCCAGTCCTTTACAATTTCTCCCTTTCTTCCATGTCCACCACTGGACTAAGAGGAGAAGGCCGTTGCCTTCTCCAACCCTGTCCTCCTCAGAGTTTATAGCTTTAGGAAGGAGAGCAAGGTTATCTGTGGAAGAAGGACAAGCTGCGTGATAGACCGCTGCATTATTATGCTGGTATTTTGTAATATTTTGCCTGGAGATTAAATTGCCATCTGACCTCTCCTCCTTACTGGTATATTTTGCAGGTGAAACTGCAGCTGGACTGAGGTCAACAACAGTGGCTGAAAGCAGATCCTTACCTGGGAAGTTGGAAGCTGAATCCAGGTAGGCTCCAAGCTCACAGTACTGGGAACATTGCCAGCATTTGCATTGGCTTCTGTGTCCTCTCAGATGATCACTAGTGGATGGAGGGATGGTGGGACGTGGCTGTTGAAGACCTGCCTTTCGTTCCTCAAAAAATTAAGGAAAGACTAAATCCAAGAGCTATTGGAACAGATCCTATAACTTAGCTGTCCTAGCCCATCTGAAATAAGCTCCGAAGAAAAAGAGGTAGAAAAGAAAAGGAATCCTGATTAATTCAAAATCAAGTGAGACAGAGAAGAGAGGTAACTTAGACACCTGTAGCAGCTTATCATGGAGGAAGATTATTATTACAGTATTATATGTGTCTGGGGACACAGACAGCTGTTTGCCTTTTCCAAATATCACCCTGGGACTAACACCTTGCCATGCCAATGTAAGCATATATATTACAAATTGAAATACCTGTTTATCAGCAATATGAAGATGTCTGTGTTTGTGTCCAGTCTGTTTTCAGCAGCAGGTTATATTGTATGTGTCAAGATGTAGTCTGTGTTACTAAAGGTCACGGCAGTATTTCCCACTTCGTTCTCACTGCTCCTGTGTCTGCTTTCATAAGATCTCTCGAGGCTGCTCCGTACCACATTCAAAGCTCTTCAAAAAACACTGCACCCACATCTATATGGTCAATTCCAGGCATTTGGAATTAAACCCAGATGCTTATTCAGTCATTGCAATACTGACCCATCAGAATTTCTATTGGCTGTTCACAAGTAATTGCAAATATATATATTGAGAAATGGTTGAAAAAATCACATGAAAGGCGTAAACAGATTAATCAGACATTTATTATTTATTATATGCTGTGTTACTGCTTAGGAAATACTTCTTTTTAGAAAAAGACTTCAAAAGTGATTTGTTTCATAACACTAGGGTATTATTTAAAATACTGGGTGAGGTGGGGGAAGTCCTAACGTTTGAAGAGGAATCACTGTGGTATAAGAAGCTGTATATGTTCAGAGTTGCTTGGCTCTTTATCCTTGTTAGCATTAACAAAACAAAATATTTGTTCTTAGGCAGCAGTATCTTTCTTTTCTAGTGAAATTCATGGGAGTTTTGGCATAGCCAGTCCATGGTGGAGTCGGTAGTAGACAACTCATTCGGCGCTGGTAGCCACTTGGGTTGCTTTTGCAGCATTAGAGCTACGAATCACTGCTAGGTCAGGATTGCAGCAATTTAGTGCCTTTAAAATGTTGACTTTGTGCTGCCAAAATTAGTTGGAACGGTGTACATCTTCATGGCTAGATGCATACGGGAAACGTGAAAAAAATGGCCCTAAAATACAGATGAGTGGCCTGTGGTGTAGCAGAAGGGGATCTTGTCATGCTGAGTGTCCTGCAGTCTGTTGAAAGCGAGCCTTCATATTGATTAACTACCTTCTCTCCCCTGCCATAACATAACTGAAATCCAATATGTTACATAAATAAAAATCTTTCTGGTTATTAAAGGGTCGTTTGTTTRGGGAAAATGTCCACACGAGTGTATAGTCCTTATTCATCCTGCATGGAATTGATAAATAATTGGATATTATGTGAAAAACCTGTGGGAGGTAAAAGACCGGAGGTGTGGCGGACTCCTTCCATGGACGGGGCCACTTTGGCCACAGACCTACCCAATGGTTGGATGTAAAACTCTACAATCTTGCCACAGCCTCCTTGATCCCCACGGCATCCACAGAAAGGCAGAATACACTCCCTAATACAGCACGGCCGCCTGGCACATCTGTACATTTCAATTTCCAATAAGCGGCATCCTCTAATCACAAGACTTCTAATCTTCCACCACCTAGTCGTGGGTTTTGAATTCAAATTTCCTTCTTTTTGTCTGTATTTAAAAAATAATAATAATCATTTTCCATCTATTACAAATAACAATACAGATCCACGGAGTGAATGCTGAAGTTGTAATTCAATCTCGGGCTTGGGCTGCCATTCATTGATACCTTGAGCGGCGCTCTTATTATTTATGACATCAGCAGAAACTCTCGATTGAATTGCAGCCTTATATTTAATTAGGGACTATGTATTATTTTGTATGCAATATCCAGAATTAAAAATAGCCCCTTTCCAGTGCATAATGGAGGAGAGGCAGCAAAGTTTGAATATATATTCTAATTGATATTTCTCGTACTTATTCTAAAAGTAATCAAAACGTATGTTAAATATTAATTATAATATTTTTACTGCATTGTGCACCCTGATTTATTGCTGCCTCTTTTGGTTCACTTTTTAATTACTGTACATTATAAGAAAACTAAAGGTTCTTTAAATAGGAGAGTTATTTAGCATTGAAATTAATGTATAATTCAATATCAATTCTCATAGCGAATGCTATATTAAACATAATGAACAAAAGGTGTATTTAACACAGTTTGCAAGTTTTTTTTTTTTTTAACTTTTTTATTTTCTCTCCTCTCACAACATGCCTCTCAACTCTCTCCACATTTAAAAGTCAGGGACAAAGCTCATAAAGGAACAAAAGACTAAAATCAGGGATGGTCTTTTTTTAAAAGAGGTACAGTTTCAAAGCCTGGAGGAGAAAAAAAAAAAAAAAAAGATAGAAATCAAAGTGCTCTTGAATACAGAGAACATTTTAAAGGAAATATTGAACTGTTTGCTTAAAAATCTTACATTATTGCCTTCTTTTTTAACTCAATTCCTTTTTGAAGGAGAACACCAGATAGGGACAAAGAGAATATTTTCATGCAAAAATCAGGCACAGGTACAGAGGCACAGCCAGACATCATTTCAAGTGGGCACAGGAATTTAATTCAAGTTATTCTCTCCTTTATTCCACATTTAACAAAGTTGAAGGATTTATCCACCTCTCTGACACTAGTGCAGACTTCACTAGATAACATTTGTATCCAGTGGCAAGTAAATATTGGGCTGGATTTTTATGTCCACCTGAAATGGATTCTGGTTATAAACCTCAGTGATAGAAAAAATAAGTTTTGTAGCACTGTGGATCTGTGCAAAGATCTCTTGTGCTATGATCATTAGGAGCAAAGAGGTTACTTTTATTTGTCTCTCAGTGAGTCTAATTCCCAGAGTGCCATACAGGGGTAAGTTCRCCTGATATATGGGGGCAGCAAGATCTGAGTATCCGAAATACGTTACACTAGCTGAGAATGTGTTCACATTATGGTGTTGGGTGTTTGAGAATGAGCCAGGGAGAAAGRGGTAGTGTGGTGGGGCCTCTCTAGTTCACCTGCTGTTTTATTATGGGAGAAAGAATAAGGTAATATTAGCTTCTGATATTAACTCCCTACACAAAGGGCTACTGAACTTAGGACAGAAAGCTGGTGAGGCCATAAACATGACAGGAGTAGAAGCAGCATTGGATTTGGTTGTGGTATCTCATGGCCTTAAGAGTTCGTCATTAGTCCAGGAACCACCTATTCTAAGCTACATGACCTGGTTTCCTGAAAGGAGAAATGAAAAAAACATGTTTGTTTTTAAATAAATAACAGATTCCTCACTAAATCATCTAACATACTGTCTATTTATATTTCATAAGGACAAATGTTTCTGACARCTCTCATAATAGGTCTGTACAAGTATGCCATGTTCTTCCCGAGGATGCTTCTTTGAGTGACATAAATTGCCGTTAATGAAAATTTTARCAATTCAGGCTAAATAATTTTTTAACTTTTAATGTGCAGAGATGCAAAGTAACATGGCAGGGCTTGCAAGAGAAGACTGTTTTTTTGGAAAGAAGTTGCAGAGTATATTTATTCATAGGCAAAAATAAAAGCAGCACGAACATTATTTTTTAATAGCTCTGCTTGTTGGGTGGCTGTACAGAAACTCTGATGTGTTTCTTCAGCAATTACTGGAATATACAGCACTGCAGTGCCCTGAGGAACTCCTGAGTGCCCGAATGTTAAAAGTAGTGATCTTACAGCATTAAGCAATGATGTGTCATCCCAAAGGTCAGCAGAGAATCCAAGAGTGTGGGTGAAATCACAACACACTTTTTTTTGGTCTTTAATGACGCAGGGATAGTCAAGAAAAATAAATATTATTTCTCCACAGAACTGTTCTCCCTACCCAGCAAAATCATAATATTGCAACCTTAAAAGGCAGGTAATGGAGAAATCACTTATAGGGTAGGGCAGAGGGGAGCAGGGAGGGAAACTTCTTGTCACTCCTTTCATCATCGAGCTCTGTCTCGGGTCCACTAATCCATTTGAAATCCTCGTGTCACTGTCCTGTCGTATCACCTACCCTCCTCCTGCCCAGGGACCCCTCATGTTGGCATAGACGGGTGCCTGTCACTTTGATGARCTCTGGATCTGGTCCACTGGACCGCTGCGAGCCAGGCAGGGATCGTTCCCGTTGTGTAGTGTTAGTTCCGGCTTTCCTCTTATATAATAGCAGCACCATTTGAAAGTCACAAAATACAGTTTCGATAACTGCCTTTCAGATCAGATAAACGTTTTGGCTTGGCTTTGTAGTTTACAAGACCTGACAGCCATCTATTTTAAGTATATAACCGACTTTCAAACATTGTTGTTTAAATATCTAATAACTGTTACATAAGACCTTGGCACTAACAATACCATAATGCATTCCTTTGATAAAGCAGTAAACTTACCCCTTGGAAAAGAAAAAGGGGATATTGCCATTTAGCAGTGTATTGCGAGTGAATTCCTGWTGGTTCAGTAACTGTAGTTTTCTTTTTTTAATATTTGCAAGTTGAAACAAAAAGTCTTAATGCAAATTAAACATGCAGTTTATGAAGCCAAGATAGTGTGGACTGAGTATGCGCTGACAACCATAACATAGGGTCCTTTCTGTGCTATGAGTAGAGAAATGGGTCTAATGGGTCTAAGAATATAGTTCTATTCTCTGTATATTTTACCAAAAGACTTCAATTCAGCAAACAATTTATATTAGTTATTTACTGATATAAGTTAATCTACCCAATTGCAGAGAATGAAACAACTGAGGTTCTTAAAATTAAAGACATCCTTAATTGCTTTGCTGAAATTGGATGGTAATGTCATTATGCTAACAAATGCTCACACTTATCTGAAAGAGGGTGATGTAATCAAACACGAGTAAGAGTCAGGGTAGAGAACTGGTATCTTTATTGAAATGCTGCTGCTGGCGTCCAGGGGCGGCTGAGCAGGAGCGGAGCAGGGGACTTCTTAGAGAGGAGGTATGATGCAAGAGGAATGCAATCCAGGGAGGGAAAAAAGGGTAAAGAAAACAGACACGTTGCAGAATTTGTTCTTAATTAAAATTAAAACTGACAAAACGAAGCCTGCAGGCAGGCATCCATTAGTGCCACAAGGCATAAGAACTTGGAAATGTATTTYGGTGCAATAGCTTTAGCTTTATGTGTTTCCCTTGCCCAAAGATGTGGAATTGTTTGTAGTCTTCAGCATGAATGAGGGTGGGCAAAGGGAGAAAACGGTTAGGGCCGATCCCGAGCAGGCAGGAGTCTTATTAGTTGTAATGGAGTTGGACTAAAGTCTTACTAAATTTCCCTGAAGGCAAACGGCATGTGGGGAATTTGGTGAGGAAAGCAACTCAAAGTTTCTGTGCAACTGTGGCTTTTTGGTGAAGCGCATGTCACTCATGTTCTTAAACTGCCTGTACRTATCAAGTATCCGTTACTGCAAAGAATCGATTATTCTGCCTCTAATCCAGCCTTTAATAAGGCAGAGTAGGTAATTGTCATTGCTGGTAAGCAGAGGGGTCTGGGAAGTAACTTATCCAGAGCAAATAACAGACTGCTGCTGATTCACATCTTGATCTTGAGTAAATCGCTTAACTTCTGTGTACCAATTTATGTGTGTGTTAAATGGAAATGATATATATTTGCCTGATTTTTAAAAGCATTGGAATGAGGGGAAGAAAGCGGTATGACTAATGTAATTCATCATAGTGTGGTTTCTCTCTCATTTTCTTATAAAGCACGCACCAGTGCAATGCTGCTTTGTCTCGTGAGCYGCAGAAGCAGCTGCTGGGATCGAGGTATCCTGTTTCGGCACAGGAGAAACAAAGTTKAAAGAGGTTTTAGCTTTGTCATGCTCCTAATTATTAATTCATTTTTTCATTTTCCTAATTCTTTTCTTTTTTTCTTTTTTTTAAAAAAATTATTTATGATTTGAGCTTACTTGTAACAACAGGGCTTTTTGGGACTTTTGTGACCATCTTCTGTCATGGCTAAAACTGGGGACTTCTCCGTTGATTGGAAATTGGGCTATTCCGGGGGTCATGAGCAGTATTAGTTCATTACTGAGAGTCTACCAAGGAGCTTACTCAAATAAGCTCAGCTGCCTATTTATGGCTACAGCGGAGTGTAACATAACTTTCTCCCGCCCTGCGTATGCCGGTGTCAGGAGATGGTAAGCAGCAGTCAGTGTTTATTGGAGAAATAATTAATTAAAGCCAGAGGAATAATTCTCCTCTAGCCAACTGCCTCGCAGCTGTTTCTCCTTTCAGTAACGGCAGGAATAAGGGCGCCGGTGCCCTGTGCAGAATGGCCTTGGCACCTGCCTACTGAGCCTTTATCAGCCCCCRCTACCGAGCTCTTATTCCCATCGTCTCAGAGCTGCTTTTCCCCGTTGCCTCCCTGTGGGCCTGAGCCCCAGTGAGCCCCACGCCTTGCAGACCCCTCAGCAGGAGCYCTCAGCACTGTTTCTCCTGCAGGCTGGGAGGCCTGAAGGGAACCACAAGCCTGCAACAGGGTCCGTTACCTGCTGGTCCCCAGCCGTGGTTCCCTGACCTCCAGCTCCTCCTTCCTCGGGGTCTCCCTTCCTATAGGACTTGCCTTGCAGCAGTTTATGGGTTATGCACAGCAGACCTCTCATGGTGTTTCTGTAGTGAGGGTTCCTGGAACTATCACTGTCATTAATGCAAGGATTTGCATCAATGTTCTCCTGTTTTTTCCTTATCTGCCTTGTCTCTTTCAAAACCTTTATTTTTTAGCTTAGCACGAGACCTTTCCTTCTTCTGCAAGGCTCTTGCTTGTCTCTTCACAGTGACTCAAACATCGAACAAGAAAAGGAAAGTCCCTTTGCTCCTTGGGYAGGAATGTGTCATTAGCTGATATCACCACTTATCCTTACTCATCCCTGSCTGCTCAGAACAACTAGATGAGTCCTCCTGAGATCTTCTCTCCTGTGTGGARAAAGATACTCACAGTCACCTCCAARTGGCTGGAGATTGGAGGTCACAATTTATTTGCTTACTTGTAGAAAAAAAAAATGTATTCTCTCCCCCCTTCCCCTCCCCGGGAACATCTTGCTTAGCATGTTCCTGAAATCCCCTATTCAGACTCGAAGGCGTTTTGTGCACCTGTGAGTTTATTAAACCAAAAAGCCAGGGTAGCTTTAGGCTCACTTTGGACTAATTAAACAGTTGTTTTCATCAGTTCTTGTAATTTATTTTACTATAGATAAYGGGCGAACGTATCAGCCTCGGAATTGTATTAAATATTTCCCTCATAACATATTGTCAACAAAAGTCCTGCTGAATTAATGAACTGTGCGCCTGTTTGAAAGTGGGATTGTACTTGTCTAATTGTGGCATCAGTTGTCATAGTGACTATCAGCCAATCCATGAGCAAACACCCTTCCTTGGCAGTGTTTAGGTAAAGCAGCCTTTGTGCAGTTGTCAGCCGGAGATTTATGATGGTAAAAACTATATTTGGCAGCCAAATCAATGTGTTGACCACTCTTTGTGCTCCTGCCCTTATTTTAACTTAAACACTTGATATTCCACCTGAATATTAAGAGACCATATGTCTCCAGAGCTGTTTTGTTATTAATAGATCACTTTTTATAAACTGTGTGTAGGATGAATAGTTATTTGTATATATGTCCAACAAATGCAGTTGCTGATATTTTCTGAACACGTAACTCCAAATGTCAGTGCTTGCGAGTAAGTGGGTATTAGAGGATACCTTTTTATGCCTGCTATTAAAACATGTCGAGTGATCTATAAATTAGCCTGTTGAGATAAACAGTGGATTAAAACAAGACACTCCCATTCTGTCATCACTGTAATATTAATCATTGGAGTTTTGGTCTTTAATGTTAAAATGTACCTTTTAGCAGTATATGTCACTCTGTATTAAATTACATGTTGACTGACAGATTTTTTAATCAAAACTTGCATTCTCTTTTTTTTTTATTATTTTCCTCATAATGTCACAACAAGGCAAGAAAATAATTTGGCTGATGTCTGAATTCTTTTTCTTTTACTTTATTTCTGATTTGTGTGTGTGGTTTTCTAAGATTTGACTTGTTTGTTTCACTCGAGACTGCGTAAATGCTTTTTTCTTTCCTGCTATATAGTTTGGTAAAGGAAAAAGATCAGAAATTTCATTTAGAAATGAAAAACATGCAGAATTTAAGAGTGGGAGAATTAAAATTACATGATGTCAGCRAGCAGAGGAAGCTTCTGTATGGCCACAAGTATGTCACTTGACTGGGTCTATATAAAAAACAAATGTTTGCTTGATTGCATCTGTTTTTTACCATTGTTCCTAATGAAGCTATGCTAGTGCATTTAGCAGTGTGTATTTACTTTACTTAAAAGTGCTGGACAATCACAGGGCTGTGCACAGGAATGTTTTTCTGATCCAAATGTGCAGTCTTGAAGCTGCTCATTTTCTTTTGTAGGGCGAGCAGCCTACGTTTCTTCTTGTAAAGCCATGAAACTAATCATTCAGGACATGAATTCACAACCTTCTTAGGCTTGGTTCAGTGCTGCATCTCTGAAACATCGAAGGCCAAGTTCTTCCTTGCCATATGTGGGTACTACGCTGCCAGAATTCACATCAAAGAGCTAACTACATTTTAAGTGGTGTAATACTACATGACAACAGGCGTAATAACAATTTTGCTGGTAAACAGCCCGAAACTCCCACTGCTGTTGACATTCAAAGTTTTTATAGTGTCAAATAAGTAACTCTTTGCTGGACATGTGCGTGTGTCCTTGCCCTTCAAAGTGATTCCTTTAGAGAGACTGCCTGTGTCTCAACATGTTGGATTTTTCTTCTTTATTGTTAAGGTGATTTGCATTTGCAATCTTTTGTTTTTGTGCATGATTTATTTATCTTCACAGAGCCTGGGGAAATCCTTATAACTGCTTTTTCCCCAGTACCTCCCAGCGGAAAGCTGAGCTTGACAGTGAACACAGGGACCCACAGAGCACTTCRGTTTTCAGGCAGACCCTGGTGATGAAATGAGGACAAAACTCGTTCTTGGGAGGATGGCAAAGTTAGGAGTACGGAGCAAAAAGGAAGAAAGGCAAAATTCAGCAAAGTGGTAGTTGGGGTAGATCAGTAAGTGCTGGTGCCTGTAGGAGATCCAGGTGGACAAAAAATGAATGGGTGAGGAGAGGGATAGGGAAGGAAGAGTCTTGAAGCAGAGGGATTGAGAATGTTGTCCTAGCTAAAAAGAAGGATCCTGGAAAGGAAGCATTTAGATTTTAACTGTTAAAGGTTATCTCACAGCGTTCTTGCCAAGCACGTTCTGAATGGGCCTGGAAAAAGGAAATATTTCTTTAGAACATTTTTATAATGTTTTATCAGTGCTAACATTTGTTCTAAATGCCCCTGCACGCCTCTTCCCCATCCCCCTGCTTCAAATCCCAGGYGTCAAAGCTCCTTTCACAACATATTGATAATAACCAACACAGTTGTCCGTCTTGGAAATAATAAAAGCTATAGACCGTAATAGATTTTTAAAGTTACATTTCGTGTTTAATGCTTATAACTATATCACTGGGAGCAGGCACTTGGCACAAATGTCTCCACTGGAGCATAAACACCTTGGCCTATAGCCTCTGAGAGTTTATCAGTGCCATGGGAGATATTTCCTGCTATGTACAGGCTCCTCCACAATGAATGAACAGCTTGCAACTACATATTAATCTACTTGATGACCTAGATCAAGAACAAGGAAAATAATGTTTATAAGTCAGTCGCTTTTCCTTTTTGGTGTACCCCTGACTATTGGTAATAGCAGATACACAAAGAGAGGACTGACTGGCAGGGGTCAATGTAGTTAAGCAAACTTTCTCGTTTTAATTATTTCCGGGCCAGCCTGAACAAGCTGTTAGAACTGTGCAAGACGAGTTTGGTTCTGCTGGGGCTGGCGTGCTTAGGGCTGCCCATGTAGCAGAACCGCTGACCTGGGCAGCATGGTCATGCACGGGACTTCTCTGAACACACGTGGTGTTGCAGCGATTTACAGYACCCAGGATCCGGGCTGTCTCAGGTCTGTAAGAAATCTCTTCGTGCAAGTCATTTTTTTTTTTTTTCTTTCTGATATCACCCTGTTAATCTCTAATCATTGTGTCCTGGCTCTAAGCAGGGAGTTAAGATCAAGGCAAATAAACTTGAGCATTACCTGGTACTGGATTATGTAGCCTGGCAGCCCTTCCGCTGCAACCCCTGCAGTAACCTGCAGTAACCTTCGTGTACACCCTGTATCCTTCCTGTTTATGCTTGTCTTTTCCTAACACCCTTTTAAATTACACACCTGCAGAGGCAYTGATCACTGTAGTATAGCTATAAAGGAAAGACATTGCTTCTTTGCCCTCCTAAATACCTTGAAACACTGTGATTAATTTTTCACTAAAAATAATCCACCCTGAATGGATTGAGAGGAATTTGTCAYTAATATCCTATAGTCTAGTATCTATGAATGCCACGACCACTATGTGTTCCAACCCAAATTCGTTWTTTTCTGCCACCCAAATTATTCTATTTCTTATTCTTTACCCATTAGACTTAGACAAAAGAAGAACTTYCTCCAGTTAAATAAAGGTCTCACAATAAGAAAAAAAAAAGTTAGAAGTAAGAAAAATATGATTGTTGCTGTTTTCAACAGAAACTGCTCCCCAAAGAACCATACAGTCAAGATGTATGGGAAATTAATACCTTAGCACATATATTAGTATGTCAAAATGGCATGCCTACTTACCCATTTGCCAGGTTAAAGGAGACCAGTGTGACTTTAGATAGTTATTTCATTTCTGTGTGCTTCAGTTCTGTCATTTAAAAAAGGAATATGGATAATAAACAATAGCAGAATGTTATTGAGTCATTCGCATTTATAAAGCCCTTTGTTATTGTCGAGGCCTCCGTTTTCCCATTTGTAAAACAAGTGTAATAATTCATGTATTTATAGCTTTAAAGGATGGATAATCTAATTTGACATCCTGCAGAGCAAAATCTCTAGCTTTTCATTTAGTGATTCCTGCACTGATCTCAGTGACTTGCGGCCTAAAGAAAGCATGCTTTTAGAAAGCCTTGAGATCTTAATTTCAAAAATGTCATGTGGATGGTAACCTTCCACCACTCTTGGCAAATTGTGTCCTCCATTATTTATCCAAACTATTAAAATATGCACCTTATTCACAGCCTGTTATTGATCATAATTCCGTAACTTTCTAGCATGCTTTGAGAAGCCTTATAAGTAATTTATTTTATTGGACAATTTGTACAATACATTCTTTTCTACCTAGCGCTACAGTTATTCAGAGACCTGCAGGTGGCCTATACATTGACATCCTTCCCCAATATCCTTTTTTTTTCTTTTTTTTCCCCTTTCAGTCAGTGTGAGTCCAATTTGAAAGGTTCCAAATAGCTAAGTTTTACTTCCCTTTGCAGTTATGTAGCTCTCGTTATTTCAGGAGTCACCGAAGTTTGCAAGAAGGAGCAAGTAGTGGCAACCATCTGCTTTGGAGGGGTTACTGGCAGCGTGTTTTCATGCAGCGTCTTAGGATAGAGAACTCCCTAATTTGATACAATCACTAAAATCTCCTTGTTAATCCTGGGTGTTGCCTCTGCAGATTTGGGCTCTCGGGTGCTCACGCAGGAAGTGGCTGGATGCAAACCCAGACGGAGCAAAGTCCAGCTCAAGGAGTTTGAGGTTGCTCACACACGCCTGCATCTGTGCCAAAGCGTCACYGTGATTGCAAAATAGCCCTTTCCAAATCTTTCGAAATTAGATCTCTGCATTTTCCTGACATTATGAGTTTTGGATTGGTCTCAACATAGAAAAAAAAAAATCTGACTGTGGAATCCAGTGAGTCTGTTAGAGAAATATAATCCCTCACTCCAAATTCCAGACCAGGGTGACTTGCTGATTGGGAATTCRTTTGATTTTTCAAGGCTACAAATTCAAGCAGTTGTCTCTGAGCAGACACTTGGCTGCTCTGTAGAAAACAAGTTATTTTTGTCATTTTCCATTTCAAAGCTGTCTTTTGGGCCTACCATGAATGGAAAGGCTACCTTGGAGCTTGGWTAAAATATTAGTCTCCCTACATATAAAACAAAATAGTGGAGCAGTTAAAATAACATAGGTGTAAGCTTGCCAAGGGGATTCGGCACAACCATTAGGTAAGGCTTGCCAAATATATATAGTTTCAGCTGTTAAAATTACATATTCATGTGTTTTCCATATATCTATTTGGCCTCTCTCTCAGAGAGCTTTGGAATCGATTTTCTCTAGGCTACAATTAAAAATAACAATTGAACAGGGTATTCCCCAGAAATTGCAAAGCAAGKAGTAGTTGGTGGCCACTTGCAGATCGTTCCTCTGACGGAAATTCAGCCCATGTGGTCTTGTTGATAAGGAGAGACTAGATAAAGACATAGGGTGAGGAGGGAGTTGTGGAGGGCTAAAATGGTGGGTTTGGTATAGGCTTGCACATTTAGGTCGTGTATGTTAAATACATTGAGTCTGAATAATTATATCGGACACTACTAGCCCGTCTTTCTGCCCCTGATCCTTTCCTGAAGTCACCATTTCAACACCCGAGATTCCCACAGCTTTGTGGTCCTGGGCATTTTGGGGAACTCCGTCTTTAAGCTAACATCTCCGTAGCTGTTTCGGCTCTTTCTCCAGTGCAGATCACTTCGGCAGGACAGCGGGCAGAGGTACATGTGAGTGCCAGCAGTTTCAGGGTCAAAGCAGGAGCCAACAGGTCCCTCAAGGCTGGGTTCTGTCATCCTCGCTTTTGGCCTTGGTTCAGTCGTCCATGCTTAGATCTCTCTGTTCAGCATCTGCTGAGGTTTGCACTTAAATACCCTGGTGTGCCTAAGTCTTAATGACTTAGCAAATGTTTGCTAAGGTTAAAGTGAATCTAGTAACTAAAAGACTGGAATTTCTCAATGGCCTTTTTTTATAATGGTCAGTTTTTTGAGTAGTCCCCCAAGTTCTAATTCAGATAACCTGTATTATTGTGTTGTTTGTGAGCACTATTTACTCTTACAGACATACACAGGGATTTCTGAAAATCTACCTTAAAGTCTGTCTCTAGCAATAATTCATTATTGTGCTAGTCTTGCTTTATGCTGATTTCCCAGATATGTAAGCTCCAGTTTTCTGTATTTATAAAGCAGTGATTCAGACTCT
>PTEX01000051.1:3926909-3994409 GCA_003342815.1 Eudromia elegans
TGTGTTAGTGTGGCATTTCTCTTCTGTAAATTCTCTGGCTTATCAGCTGTACCCATTTGAAGGATTTGCCAAGTTGTCTTGATATAACCAGAATTTACTAATTAGAAGACTATTCTCTTTACCCTTTCTGTAGGTAATTATCACTTTACATATCCCTACTCTGAAATTACTTTCTCCGAGTTTGATCAGCAGCACCGAGTCTATTTCTAGATTGCTATGAGTGCTGCTTGAGAGCTGTGCTATCTAAGCAGAAGTCATGTTTCTGGTATATATGAATCCGTATCTTGCTAAATAAGGCAGGACAGTAGGGATCTCATCCGCAGGACTCGCTGCAGGTTACACATTCTCACCCACCCACCTCCAAAGCATTTGTGTGACCCCCGAAAGCTTCTGCTTCTTCATTCACTTGGGCTAAGCACTGACGCCACCCTCTTAAGAGACCTGCACTTCAGATGAAAGCTGCACGTACCATTTGATGGTCAAAGTCAAGAATTGACTGAACAGACCTTCCAAAATATTCCAGCATGGAAATGCACTCAGCTGGAGATTCCTGGGTGGGAGGTGTTTGTGCTGTGTCCTCCAGCAGTCCGCATCGTTGTGCTGTTGTATTCAGGTCATCCTGATGTGTCTCTGGTTTTAAGCTCACAAGTTATCTTGCAATTTTGTCACATTTGAACTATAAAAATAATATAATGGTAAGTAATTTAAAGTATTTTAAAATAAAATAATAGAAAAGAGAAATATAAAATCCTTTAGTTTAAAGAAAATAAACCTTTTTTTAAAGGAAGAATATTTTTGTTATCAATGGTTGCCTTTTATGTATGCCACTGTCCTTCAGTGGCACATGGCATTTTCCTGTTCTGTAGGAAGTATATGAATATTAATCGGGCACTTTTCAGGAAATATTTGATTTTGTGGATTTTTTTTTTAATAATATGCATTGCTCAGTTTTGAGGAGAGAGTTCTGGACCAGTTTTGGATAGGTCTAACAAATGCTTTGGGGTCTGTAAATCCAATATTCCAATTTCCCGGTCTGTAGGAACTCTGTACTGGCATCAGTTTGTTTAGGAGAGGGCTATTGGCTTGGGCTAGAAGGTTCTGATATGCAAGAATACATACATAGATGAAGAATTTACCAGGACTTACTCTTTTTTTTTTTTCTTTTTTCTTCTCTTTGGCACCAGTGGTCTAGAAACATTTATTTAGATGTATTTTTTTGGCTATGTAGACACTCGTACCGATGTAACAAAAATGTCTCTTGTCTTGATATCTTGTGAGAACTCAGTCGTAAACTCCTGTCATGTCTATTATCCTCTTATTTCTCAGGTTCCAGGATAAGGTACGATACACACCACTGAGGAGCTCAGAATATCAGTTTTGTGAATACATATCAAATGCTAAATCTCAAAGCAACACAACTTTAATTCTGTTGATTAAGCATTCAAAAAATGAAAAAAAAAAAGCAATGAAAAAGAGTCAACTCATTCTTCCCTTGATGTAATAAATAAGCAATAAGCAATATCCTTTTTTCCTTTTCAGTTGTGTCTGAGTGCCTACTCTGAGTATAACTTATACATAAAGTGGAAAAACTGTGGATTTGTAAGTGCTTTGCACATCTGAAACAGCCTTTGCAGAGGGCAGTGTATCCAAACATCTTTATTCTGSCCACCCTTCCAATGTCAGTACCCACATTCACAACAGGAAAAAGCAGTGCACAGGAAAGCTAAATGCTAAATGTTCTGACGGAGGTTCTTGGTGAAACTAGGAACACCACTCAGATATGCTGGCTCTTGTTTCAGTATCTTAATTACATAATTAGCCTCTCTTAAATCAGGTCATGTGGCATTCAATCTGACTTCCTTTTCTGTCAGCGTGCTATCTGTGCAGTGTAATTCTCATGCCAAGATAGTGTATGGAGCCTTAAATAATCCAAGATATTCTAGTAAGCCATGGTAAAATGTTAATTTAAAAAAAAAAATCACATAAACATATATATGAGGAAATTAACACTGTTACAGATTAACATAATCAAACAAAATATGGTTCATTACAACTGTATATATTACCATGCATTTAAATGAATGCTGATTGAAGGAAAAATGCGTTTTCTCTGTGCTCAAATGAACCACGAGCAAAACAAGTGAGCTTTTAAGATTCTGTAACTAAGAAATTTACTTAGGTAACAAATGGTAAACGAACAGGAATAGTTATTTCTGTTAAAGGAATAAATCTGCTGAAATACTGTGAAACACTTTCTGTACAGCAAACCACAATATATACAATAATGCAGTAAAATCCTCCACCAAATATCTGTTACAGGAATAAACCTGTCAAAAGAATTAATTTTCTGTGCAACAAGGTTATTCATTCAACAGGCTTCTACCATATGTAATTTATGAAGCAAATTATACTATTCCAAAAAGGAAAGGGAAACTCATACAATGCAGTTTAAACTACAGCAAGATTGGCTGGAAGAATGCAGTCTTAAAAGTCAGGAAATCGCCTAGTAAAGCCAACTGTCTGCACCTTTGGTAAGCAATGACGTTTGCAGCRTGCACCAAATGCTTTACCATGACTGCTGGGACAAAAAAAGACCACGCTCCTCATCAGATATGAAGCAAACCCAGCTTCAGAATAGGCAGGGGAACAGTTCTGCTTTCAGATGGCTATTCAAGAATCTGCTTTCCTGGCATATTCCATTTTTATGTGTAAACAGGAGACGCAGTTCRATGCTAGAAATATTACCAGCCCAATGAATCAATAAGTACTGAAAATATTATYTGTCTATATAATTTGATTCCACTATTGGTAATGGAAGAATACTTGGCAATATTTTCTTTACCACCACTTTCATACTTTAACTATTTTTAATTTTAGTACCATTGAGTTTTAACTGTGAGAGGCTAAAGAACTCACCAGCAATCGGAAACTGTATTTATTCCTTCCCTTACTTATCCCTTCCATTGACTGCAGTTCCTCTGTATCACACAGCATCAAGTGTAACATGAAGGTGTGTTCTGTTTTACCTGGGGCTATACTTTCAGTGTCTGAGCCAAAGTCATAGAGATAATCAATCTTTTCAATGTGCCAGATCTATACGTTTAAAATCTCTTTGTAATTTTTTTTCYCCCTTGGATATCTGGGGGCCACTGCAGCCTTCTGTTGAAGTCCTGTGATCTGACCCGGAGTGTCATTCTAAGTGTCAAGTTTAAAGCCTGTGAAATGCTTTATTTACAGCAGGCTTTATTTTCATCCAAAAGTTTTCCAATCCCAAGCAGATTAATTTGCACTATGAGTTCCAATTCTGTTATTTTAATAACTTTCTGTTAACCTCTAAACATGCAGAATGTTATTGCTAGAGCAGTGCTAAGGTTTCCTTATCATAACCTGCAACGAGGTGAAACTTGCTTTGTGTGGGCCTTTTGTTATAAACCTGGAGCTTTAAGCCAGGTTTGCCAGGGTTCGTGAACCTCTTGGCAAATCTGGGCTCAGTTTCAAGTGTTTTCAGGCCAAGCATGAACAAACATGGACTGATTTATAATTTTGGGTGGAAATAATCTTAAATCAGGAGAAATGTGGCATGGTAACTAAGTTGTCATATACTTTTAAAGAGAATTTTCAGTCCAAAGTGAATAATGGGATTCCAGGTCCTGGCTTCACCATGTGCACACGGGTGACCCAAAGCAAAGATCACTTCCAACTAGTGAGGGTCTTTCCAAGAACAGGAGCCTTATCTGCCATGCAAGACCCATATCTGATAATTGTCTTAATTCTAACTATAACAATTATTTACAGGGGATTTTAATGAAGTAAAAAACAAATCTGCACCAGTGGTTAGGGAGGGATGTGGATACATAAATACAGTCCATTTTAGACGTTGGTTTTTTTCTTCTTTTTTGTCTGAATGAAGATTATTCAGAGAAGGGTGGGGAGAGGTGTGGATACTAACCAGGCGGCTTGTGCTGAGCTCGGTGCCAGGCACTGCTACCAAAGGAAGCATTGTGTGCTGCTGGGCTGGRGGAGGCAACTGCCACCCCCGGGGGGGGTCCCGTGTCCCCGGGCTTCTGCATCCCACAAAAACAACTGCTTTCCTTAAGCGGCAGCCAGACTCACCTGGAGYGCGGCCCCACAACCGCAATAATTCCCGTTCGCTTTGCAGAGAGCCTCCAGCAGGGAAGCTCRGGCAAAGGCTGCAGGGAGACTGAGGCTCCCGGTGATTGTCCAGCCCCGTCTCTTCATTTGCCTGAATTTGTCAAAGCGGAATTAAAAGCTGCAGTCGCAGATCYGGAAGCCTGTCTCTGAGCTAGATGTGCCACTTGAAGAAATGTACCTATTAAAATGCCATATTGCCTTATATTTTTCCTATGGGGGAACTAAAGAATAAATCATCTCCCATGCAAATCCATTCATCTGTTTTTTTTTTTTTTTTTTCTTGGGGTTATTTTTTTGGTTTTGTTTCATTTTGTTTTATCACTCAGGGCCTGAAATCTGATCTTTAAAAAATGTAGGCAGATGTACAGGAGGCTTATTTTTCCTTTGGCACACAGCTTAAAAACTTATGAAGTAACTACCTCTCTTTTAAATCATTCTCCTTGCGGTGTTCCAGCCAGGCCTCCTCACTGGCTGCCATGTCCAGAATTCCTTGGGATTTGCTCCTGGCCTGACGTTTATTGTGCGACTTGAGCGCATCATCTAAGGAGCAGAGATTAAAAATATATGTGACTTTAGAGGTAATTTGTGTACTCGCTGGCATCYGAAACAACAGCAGCATCCCCAACTCAAGGACTGAATTTTGCTCCATGACACTATGAGGCAGCAGCAAAACCCTTCTAGGCAAAAAAAAAAAAAAAAAGTGGGAAGAGAGTTTTGGATGAATATTATTGACTGGCAAGTCTGGCCTCCTAAGTAAATGTATAAAAAAGTTCTAGGAAACAGAGGCCAGAAAAATAAATCATTGTTGAAATAAAAATTTTAAAGTTTCCTACTCCTGAGCTCCTGAGGAAAGGTTTCATTTTTCCTCTAATATTTTGAGTGTTGCAGAGATCTGTGTTTAATGAAGTGCTTTCTTCATGACGGATTTTACTGAAGCTCTCGTATAGGTGCTGCCACAGCGGGCTTTTTGTTTACTGAGCTTGATTGTGGTTGCTGTTTAATTATTTGGTTAAGTTGCTTTCGTTGTGATTTCTCAAATTAGAAAAGGGCCTGAGTGCTCTGCAGTAGTGAAATGCAAGCCATTAGTTGAGACTGACAATAAAATCTGATTAATAGTTTGATTTTTAAAACAATTACATAAAAATATTGTTTGAAATAATTCATTTTAAACAGGTGACACTTTAATGCATAAATATAATTACAGACTCTTTAAGAAGGGCTTAAATTTTGCCTTGATATATATGCCAGCAATTGTGTATTCGAAATAGAATCATAAAATGTAAAACTTTTATATTTAATCACTAGTGTCAAAAATTATTAGGTAATAACCACTGCAGGAGAGAATGTGGTAAAAGATACAAAGGCCCATATTTAAAACATAATTTTTCTAATACTTACTATGATTTTAAGATGTCATGCCGTCATATGAAGGTGAGCAGGTCAGATGCAAAATTACTTTTTCTTTTTTTAATGTTAAGTGATCAATTTACACCCATCGAGGGGTTAAGCTTCCTGGAAGCTGGAGTCCTCCTTGACCACACCATAGGTACATTGGTGGCTGCTGGGACAACAGCAGCATGCGAGTCTGCTTTCTACAAGCAGCACGGGTCAAGGAAATTAGCCTGGCGTCTTAAACGAATGCAGTACTTCCGTGCCATGCCCATATGGAAGATGGAGCAGTAAAAAATCCTAAAAAGCAAACTGATCCCACAAAATACTATGAAAAGCAGAGGAGAATCACACCTAATGTGGACTGTTATTGTGTTTAAGACCCCTTTTAGCCTGCAGAGATAGCTGTAATCATTGTACTTTGTTGTTTGCCATCGCAATTGTTTTCCGGATAAACAATAATCACCAGGAAAACTAAATGCATTTCTAGTTCTTTCACGACTATCAGAAAAAGTGCTGCTTTTAAGTCACAGCTACACCAAAATATTGTTGAACAACTTGCAGAACAAAAGGCTAATGTATTAGTATTGTGTTATATATACATTTTTACCATTTGGATGGTCTTCAAGGGTTTGTGAGGATGCAGAAAGGATTCCCTCCCCTGAGCGCCTTGCAGAACTGCTCTGTGACTAGATCTGGGTGCTCTACTCATGGAACGTATAGGATCAGGCCCAAGAGTCACCATTTAGACAGCAGAATGTGTGATGTCTGTGGGGCAGGGTACTGTGCCATACATTTGTATTTCAATTCCTGTATTGCTTGTGAGTGACTAGTTTTGAGAGGAGAATCTGAGTATGCAAGGAAAGTGATAACCTACATTTTTTTATATTTGCATCTTTACATTTAAAAATGGCAAACCCACCTGGGTTTGCATTTTTAGATTCCATTTGCAATTTTAAATAGGGTCCATCCTTTAGAGGGGAAAAAATAAATCATTGCTTTATATGGCCTTTAATGTTGACAGTTTGAATATGTCTTTTGCCAAGAGCCATGGAAAGGAGCAATCACCAGAATTTTTGGTATTGAAATAATACCAACGAGGCAGCATGCAGAGCACCACAGAGTGCTTAGTGATTTGATCCAGAGATGCTCTGGAGATTTTTCCACGCCAGCTGAGGATCGTAGCCTCAGGCCGCGGAGCTCACTGTTATTCCCATGCTCAGGCAGAGTTTTGTAGCAGCCAAGCTGCAAACCATGGGGCTTGCCTTGTTTCCTGTCAAAAAATACATGAGTGCGCTGTTTGCCCTATAGGTGAAACAATTTAAAATTCATTGCTCGTTGGTGCTAATGTTTACTAATGGTTTAGCTGACAAGAGTATTGCTAGTAGATTCTTTGCTGCTCTCAAAGGAGAACTCTATACATAAAATAATGTCTTTCAGCTCTTACTAGAACCATCTCCACCCTTATGTTTGCAATCCAAATGAGTCAGCTTAATTCTGTCCTAACTGATCTACTCAAAATCAAAGAGGACATGTTAGTACTCTTCCTTTTCATCACCAGACTTATCTTCTTCACTTGGAGTAGCTTATTAGTGCAGAAAGATCTCTGAAGTTTGGAAAGTGGCCAACATAGTGCCATTATTAAATACGGCTCCTAGGAATAACAGGAAAATCAGTTTAACTTTGTGTCCAGTGTTATGTCCATCTGGATATAATAATTATATATTTATATATAAATTCTGAGTATGTGAATGGGGATACTGTTCTGCTAATCAGACTAAATATATCCATACTCTGTTAAGCTCCTCACTTAATGCATTGTGATATGGGAGGGATGGTTTGTTTGTTTGGGGTTTGCTGTTGTTTTTCCTTGTGTATTGTTACTGGAGCAGATGGGCTTAGCTTTCCAGACGGGCTTTTAGCAAAGTGTTTTATCAGATTGTCCTGATGTGCAGCACAAAACCAGCTGCTTTGCCTTCGTCTCAGGATGTATGGGAAAATCTCTCTGCCGGTTTCACGTGTGTCCTTGCTGCATTTTTCTTTGATGCTCCTGCCTTCATCGTGATTGGTGTGACAAGAGTTTACAGCAGAGCGAGTCAGCGGAGCACTCTGATGATAAAATCTGTTTTGTTGACGCTATGGCCAGTGCTTTGAAATTCATGAGTTTGTTCACGGCGGATGATTTGAGCCCTTATATTGACAGGAACATTTAATCTCTATAGTGTCTCTGGGATGATGCAAGCAGAAGAAGGCTGTTTATATCTTTCACAAGCATCCTTCATCCCTACTGTGTTGGCTTTAGATGTGTGTTTAATATAAGAATAGTTATCTCTTGCTGATCTCTACTTGGCAATGGCCACAGAAAATAAATCTATGTTGATTTTATTAGATCTGTCAACAGTCCTTGATGTTATTGACAATGAGGTTTTGTTGACTTGCCTGCAGAGCCTTGTAGAATTGGAAGGAGACCTTTAGAAGTTAAATGTTTTCTTAGAATCCCATGAAGAGCATCCATTTTACCTTCTCAGCAACAGGTCAATTCATRGTGAAGAGGCCAGTCCTGAACATTTTCAGGAAAAATAGGGAAGTTTTGTGGGCCCACATGGTAGAATTAACACTAAAAGAGGGGTTACAAAGCCAGAAGAAGGAGTGCTCTTTATTCTAAATGAAAGAATTATACCATGGCCCCAGATTATATGGTTTTCGCTGAGCTACTATTGCAAATACTCTACAGCATCTTGACTTCAAGATCTATGAACCTCTTGGTGGTTCTACAGCAACGTTTTGCCAGTTAAAGAGGAAGCACTTTTATGCTTTGAGAATAATCTTTGTTAATACATTTTCCAGCAGCGGAAAAAATAAGCCTAATTAAGACGAGTTACTTTATGCCTTACAAAATGGAAGGGCAAAAGGTTACTTCTTCCAGGGAAAGAACAGGGGAGCAGATCTGAGAGCTGACAGTGGGCTTGGCTTGGATCCACCTCTCTTGAAGCTCAGTTTTTGCAAGTTCTTTGCCAGTTTGCAGTACAATGGACTTCTTTCCGTACCTAATGGCGTGCTGGATGTCAGCCCCGGCCTCCAGGAATCTCGACTGCACAAACAGAAATTAGGTGTGTTTCTTTGTAACAAAAACAACATCTTTCTTAACAGCAATAATTTTCATGGCATTGTGAGGAGCGCTTATTAGTAATCCATTCAAATACATATGCAGAACACTTGCAGAGAAAACGTTCAGACCAAGATAAAGCAAAATCTAATAGCATATAAACACCTGCAATAGAGATGGATTTCAGACATATATCTGTATTTATGTCTGGAATATTCACACCTTGATCTAACTCTCTCCTTCTTAAGGGGAGTTTTTCAAAAGTTCTTAAGGCCCCGTCATTGGAGCTGGGCTCTTGAAAAGGGCACATCTTTCGCTTGCACACCTCAAACAAGGTGGCCTGATGTTTCAAAAGCTGCTCAGAATTCAAACGCTTCCTTCAGGCGCCTAAGTGGAAGAGCATCTCTTTTGAAACTTTGGCCACTTGTGGAGGCGCTTAAATAGGAAGACTTGGTGCTAAGTAAGGCGTGTAAAAAAGTTTTCCCTTGAAATATTTCCTAATGGAAAACTGAGKTTTTGACTACTTGAACATTATTTCACAAAGAGCATGCCTTCAGTGATAATGACTGGGTATAATGAAAGAAAAATGACCACTTGAAGAACAAAAAAAGAATTCTGCTACAAACTAAAATTTAAAGTATTGTCTGTGTAAAAGTTAGCATTTGCCCTTTGGAAGCTTTTTTGAATTATTGTTTTTTAAGGGTATTTTTCCTCAAAGAGGGGGCTGGGCAAATAGAACAATTCTTTCCAGGTTCAAGGTGAAGTTTTAAGGTGAACCAAGTGCCAAGAATCAAAAAATGGAACAAAAAATGAGCCTGTCTTTAAAAACAGCCCTRGATACAGCTAAAGATCTGCATTCATAAAAAAAAAAATAAAAAAAGAAAACTAAAAAGTTTTCAGACAGCTATCAGGAAGGCAGGGGGTACGTGTGCAGAAGTCTGTAACGGAAGSTAGATTAAGAATTGGAGCATAAACTTCACTTACCTCTTTCAGATAGAGTACACTTAGAGCTCCAAGGCCCTTAAAGGTTAACAATAAAATCTCAAATTGAATCCTCATTTTCAATATGAGACAATTTAAGTTATAAAACAATGAAGTGACATGAGCCTAGCGAGGCCAACGAGGACAGTTAAACCAGAGGTTGTCAGAATGCCCATGCTTTATYGGCCATGAAAGGATGTAACTCTCCATGACATTAAGGATGCAGGGTTTGATGGAGTGTCACAGTTAGTTGACACCAGAATCATCTGAGATCGTAGAATCCCTGTCATATCCTGCCACTTTGGAATAGAAACTAATGATTGTGCTGCTATACCATACCAGGCATGCTGGGATGCTGGTAGCTAGATAAATTATCACACAGCAGTAAGAGTTGCCAACAGAAGTAGAATTTCAGAGCTAATAGCCAGATAAAAAAGAACCTAAAAAAGTGGGCTGTTTGGCTCAAATAGAGTAAGCTGCTGTTCTGAACGTCTGATGGGGCAAACAGTTTGTGACAGATATAAAGTCATTCTGGGCTATTATATAAGCCAGAAATCTATATTTTTTCTGTAGATGTTTTGTGAAAGAGGGTTTTACATAAAAGAGCATGAATATTCATTTTTCTTCATGAACAATGTTTTCCAAACACTGAGGCTTAGTTCTTTAAATAAATGTATCACACTATTTCTTTTAAATATAAAATAGAGGAGCCTCTGATTCCAAAAAAGAGATTTACAGAGAAAAATGAAAAATATCATTTTGAATTTTCCATGGAATCCAGAAATCTGTAAATAACAGAAATTTTAAACTCCTTCAGGGCTCAGATACAGTAAGCATTAAAGCCTGGCAGAAAAAAGAAATAATTTCATTTAGAATGATAGTTCTTTGTAGTTTTTTCCAAAGGAGAGATACCAAAAATCGATATTCAAGAAGTATAGAAGACAGATACACTGTAACCTCCACAAAAAAAATGCTTTTTCTGAGCTAGCTCCTGCCTMTGATGTAGTTGGGCATAGAAATAAAAGTCTTGAAGGTGTAGATTGAAGATACATAGGCATAACAAGCTAGCCAAAAACACAGGAAAAACTGACTGGGGATGTGACCATGGCTGATCACAAACTGTCAGGGAGGCTCCCTGCTGTARTGGAGGTGGTTGCCAAGTTGCAGCATTTGAACAGAGTTGACTCCTGTAAAGCGTGGGAAGTAACGTCTCAGCGTTGCCATCAGCCCCAGCTGGAGCCCTCTCTCCTGGTTTAAATGGCAGAGTTCAAAGAGACTGTGGCTCAGCTGGGGAGCAGGGTGAGTGGGACGAGGTCTAGAAAGTCCGACCTAGCAGGACAGATTGGGCAAGCTGGGTTGTTTAGCCTAAATAATAAGTGCTCAAGAGACGACATGTAAGTAATTGCAGAAGAAACTACAGCAAAGAAGACAGAAACAGTCTGTGCAAAATAGAAAGGACATGACATAATGGGCTTAAATTACAGCAAAGAATTCCAGTTAGACATCAGGAAACTTTCATAACAATCAGGATAATAAAGTAGTAAGGTAGACTGCCTGCGGAGGTTGGGGGATCTCCATCGTTGGAGGCCTTCCAGACAGGGCAGACAGACTCCTGAAAGGAAAGACATGAGTATAATTGATCCTGCCTTAGGGCAGAGGGATGCACCAGGTGACCTCCTGAGACCCTCATGGGTTATTTTGGGTTTGAACTGTGAATACACTTCATCCATATCCCTCTTAAAACTTGCCCCTTGGTCTTATGTTTTCTGTTGGTTCATCCATCTAAAATCTATTTCTGCTGTTCTTTTAGAGGCTTGTCCTTATCCWCTTTCATCTGAAAGCACAAATTTAACTACTGCCTCTGTGTTGATGATTCACAGATCTATCTATCTTCCTATTCCCGACCTAGCTCACATTCTTCAAAATAAAAGCTCGACCTCTCTCCCTGACATATCATTGCAGATGTTTTGCTCTCCACCAAGTCTAGTGCAGCTACAAAAAAAAAAAAAAAAAAAAAAAAAAAAAAAAAAAAATCTCATTATAATCAGTTCCCTCTGTTTTCTGGTTTTTATTTGATCACTTTGAGTAACACTGTCAACCTGCTGGTAACACTGGTCTAGGACCTGTAAGTCATTTGTACCTGGGCTCTCACCTGGCTCCTTCTTCCAAGGTATGTTTATATTTTGTGGGAGAGAAGGAATATTTCCTCCACAAAATGACTTGAAAGTATTTCTCTTATTACCTAGTCGTGGCAACTGCAGACTTCCTCATGCCCTGTCCATTCAGAAAGCCACCATCAGCTTCCTTGCTGTCTTAGCTGCTACTTGAGCTGGAGAACTGCAGCTCGGCAGAGCCCGCGTTGGGGTTTGCAGGTAGCACGTCATCCACAAACATGTGTTCCTGTCTTGTTACACCACTAACAATTTGTTGTTCCGATGTGAAAAACATGCTGAATAATGAAAGATGCCTGGAGAAAGGAGCAGCGCGCGTACGTGTTGTTTCTGTTTGTGTACACAGCCCTGATTAGAGRCGAGGGAGTGTCGGGCTTGCCGAGCGGATAAGCACCAGTTCCTCAGCCAAATGAAACTCTGCGGCTGCAGAAACAGTGTCCGCGTTTGGTTTGGGGAAGGTAAACACACCCACGGCATTTTTGCCGTGCCGCCCCAAACCCTGGCCAGCTCCTCCAGAAAGAGCCGGCTGCTGGGACCTGGAGCGTGGGACCTGGAGCCTGCAACTGTGCCCACGTGGATGGGCTCTGGGCTAAGTCAGAGGAACTTAAATTTGAAATCCACGGGGGCTAAAGTGTGTCCGAGAACATCCACATTCGTGACCAAAGCTGTACTGAGAATGTAAGCCTTTCAGGACAAAGACTGGTTTTGCTTTGTGCTTGCATGGTGTCTAGTGGACTTCCATGACTAGGTTTCCTGTAATATGGCACATGCACAGTACAGCAAATAAGTAAAATAAAATTCTACTGCATTTCTATGGAATCTAAGTAGACAAAAACTTGCTACCCTGCTCATGAAAATGTGCTCTATTGCGACGTAGTGTGGGGAGAGATTCCTGTTCCTTTAGGATTAGCTGTGCTCCTAAGCGTCTGCAGCACTCTGGAAAGAGCTAGTATTAATGAAGGAACCTTAAGAAGATTAGGTTTAGACCATGGATTGTCCTAACTGACTGCTTGTTGCTATAAAATGGCTATAAAATAAGGTGGATGAAACTCACACACAGTCGAATGGGGGAAGTAATGAGGTCAGGGACTGGTACAAYGGACAGACCAGAGCCCACAAAGCCTTTTGATAGCTTCGTTATGGCAGCAACAAACAATGGGACAGCTTTGCTAAAATTCTGGTTGCAAATACCATTGTAATTAGCATTATTTCAAGATTAAAGAAACCACCACTTCCGTGTAACAAATTATCTCCAATTTAAAAGCAAAAATAATGTATTTTTTGTTCATAAAAAATGCTCAAGCGGAAGCATTCTCACATTAATTATTTCAGTCTATTCAGAAAGCATATCCCTGCTTGCTTTTTATTATGCCTTCCAGCTCCTTCTTTGAAAAATATGTTAAGAAGCTGCAAGCTATTTTCCAAAAAAATGAAAAATAAATAATCTTTGAAGCAATTAGAGCTGAACGACAGAATGTATAAATATTTTTTTTACTTATTCTCCCCCAAGATTCAAGTCCTCCATTTTCTGCCGCCTCCCATCTTGGCAGCTGCAATTCAAGCATCTTTGCTTGAACTTTGGAGGCAGGCAAGTGTTTCTTTTTCCTCCCCTAGAGTTGAATCAAATCGTATTCGGTGGATTTGACTGGCAACAGCTTTTATAAGTGAGTTGAGGGTTACTCCTGGAGGCTAAATGCATTATTTCTATAATGCATTTGTCTTCACTCTCCTAGGAGTCTAAATACTTCTGAACCCTTCCGTGTAAAAGTAATAATTAGTGGACATATTACAAAAAAAACTYTGCTTACATGAGAAAAATCACAAAATTGAATAATAGGAGCTATGGTTGGTAGTGTGGAATTATCTGGAATGTATTTTATTGTAAGAACAAAGAGCAGATTGAATGTCATGTAAATATCATTACCGAGCTGCTTTTTACTTTAATGAAGGCTTYGCACTGGTGCAGCGCTGGGCACAACTGCTCAGCATTAGCACTACTTTAAGTCAACCCGTGTTGCGGTAGGGCTGGCAGCTCCGTGGCATTTCCAAAAGCACCTTCAGCCTCAGAAAGTTGAATTCAAAATGTAATTATGGAACATTCATCTATTTTCATTGCCACAATCAAATCAATATGTAGCCCAATTAAACAAGAACAATGAACTGTACAGCACTATCAGCGGCACTAATAAAAGGTACCTGCTTTCAATTCTCTGTAATATACTTTCTCCTTTTCTTTCTTTGCTTTATTTGCCATAGGAACAGAAGAAAGCATCTAAACAGTTTCCTTTTGCTCAGGAGCCAGCTGGAAGGAGTCACAAGTTGCAGGGAGATAATATATTWATATGAGAGTAGACAGGAGACAAAAAGGCTTGCGCAGCAGTTCGGATAGGAAGGGTGATTAACCGTGTTGTGGGGCGCCGTGCGTGCCAAGGGGTGGGCGTGCGGGGCATCCTTCCCGGAGCCGCCGAGGGGCAGGAGGTGTGGGGGTCAGGGCAAGTTTTTTCCTCTGATCTGAGGAAACGTGGGATGTTTCTTTGCGTGAAGCCATGGGGGAAGCCGGCAGCCACCTGGGAGGCGGAGGAAAGCGAGGACGTGCCGAAGGGCAAGGCTGAGCCTAGAGCAGTGTCACTCTGCAGCCTTGGCCCCAGACAAGAACAAATCTATCAGGGAAGTCTCAATCTTGATGTCACGATGCAAAGACTTGATGTCTTGGAAAGACCTGATGTCACAATGCGAAGATAGGCCACCTTCTGTGGCAGATAGGGCTTGTATCATTTTGTTTATTTTCTTCTACTAAGTTTGTGTTTGTATGTGCATTATCCTGTTTTTTCTGTAGCTGTCAGGAGGATAGATACATCCTCATGWATCATGCATCCTTGACCAGTATTTACTTCACTGATATCCAAATTTCCTCCCTTTCTTCTTCTGCACCCTTCACAGTAAATTACGGTTGCTAGATTGTGTCTTGCTGTTATCCAGATCCAAACGGTGTTCTATCTCCTTTCAGCGAACAGGACTCTTCTTAGTTGTTAATTTCTTTATGTCTAAGAAATATCAGTTCTGTACCTTTCTTGCCCTTTTGGGACATATCGATGGAGATTGTAAGTGATGAGGGCATTTCTTGCTTGACAATGACAGGGAATGAGAGAAGGCATCAAGTTTCATATCTGCAAGAACCTTCATACTAGAAATGTAAAGGAAACTGCTCAAGCATCGTCCATGACAAGCAAGGAGGGACAAGGCATCTTAAAATGAACTGCCAATCCCTTCACATCATGGAAGTTCTTGCTCAAAGAAACTATTGTATTTGACGTACAGAAACACACTTTTTTCCTTTGGCATTCAGTAGTATCGGAGCAACTCGTATTTGCTCACCTGGCTGTAGAGTCTAACTAGCTGTTTGTTGTATTATTTACTAGGTTTCTGTAATCTAACCTTTTTATGTGCATAGGTTTTCTATAGAGTGCAGAGACAAATCTGCTCCCCAAAGACACGTTAAGAGCGCGCGAGCTGAAATGTTGAATAACGATAAATTCCTTTGAATTCCTTGTGAGCATTCTAATCCACCATGATGAAACTTTCATGTTTTGTCAGCTATTGTAATTTTGCTTTCACAAATGCAATACAAATTCTTCCTGGGTAAGTGACTTGCACATTTAGCAGTGTCTTTCAGAAGCGTATTGCTATTGTCATGTTATAAATGGCATGTGTTTCAGTAGCACTCAAACATACAGGCTTCTTGCTGGTATATATTTGAAACCCAATTGTTTTTATTCAGCTGAAGCCAAGCTTGGCTTTTTTCATTTCTTTCAGTAATTAACTTATGTTTTATTACCTGGGGGGGTAAAAAACTAAACTGAAGGGAAAGTTAGGGGTGCGTGGTTGAAAACAACAATTATAAAAAGATAAAAGTCCCAGTTATGGGATCTTTYATTATAACGGGCTATGAAAAATACGCGATTTGGCTCCTTTTGGCAATAAGAATACATTCATACCATGTTTCAAATTCATTTKCTTTGGAGTTATGAGAAATTTATAAAACAAAATCAGCAGTATGAAATGTAAGTATCTTCAGGAGAAGAGGAAAGCTACAGGAAGAAACACCCCAAGAGCATGTGAAATATTCCTTCCTCTCTGCTCTCCCCCTTCCCAAACCATATCCTAGTTAAATACCAAATATGGAAATTTTCCCACCAAAGTTCAAATGGTTTTTATAATAATAGAAAAACACTTCTCAATCTTAACTACAGGAGTCGCTCTGCTATAACAAAATTAAATAGGATATATAAATGCAATACATTGCATATCGTATGTTCAATAACAACAGAAAAGGCAGCTTGGCTAAAAATAATTATGAAGCTCAGCAGCTGTAATTAAAATAATTTGATGGGAGATAGGAAACGTTTATGCGTCTTGGCAGAAAAAGACATTTTGAGGATTTTGATTGATGTCTTTTATGTTTGTTCTGTGTATTGTACAATAGTAGATATGGGCACTGCACCAGTATGTTAACTTGACATATAGCTGTGTGTCTTACTGGAGCAGATGAGAGGTCAAAACTCAGAGCAGAAAAAAGAGTTCTGGGGTGACTTTCGTGTTCCACTGAAAACACCAGGGTAAATGGGGTGGGTCTTGCTCRGGTGAGCCTTCACTGACTCAAAAAGTCCAGCTGAATTCACATATGCCAAGTTTCCTCGTACAAATAAGCAGTCACAACAGTGATTAAAAGGTGCCTAGCCTGATCCTATGGTTGCAACATCAGCAAAAGAAATAAATGATAAATAAATTAATATTCAATGTAAATATTCACCCTTACATTGGGTTTTTCAGTACTGGTACTTGGAAGACGTCGCAGCATCCACTGCCCTTACGAAGCAAGTCCGATCGCAGCAGCTCGATGCTGGTACTGTATCTTTTCCTCCTGTGAAGATAAAGAATGGGCCAGGTTTTTATGAGGGAGCTGACTTCAGTGTTTCCAGCGAAGCTGAGTGGATGTTGTCTGCACTGGTGTAATCATACCTTACAAAAACAAGGAGCTATCTTCACATCTCAATTTACATTATTGATGCMGTATGAAATAAGTCCCGTAGTAGATGAGCACTCTGGGGATTCTCTTGTTTGTCTCAGCATGTTAAATGTCTGCAAGGCATTACACATCAGAGAGAGAACTGCTTAAGTGCATAATTCTTCCTCGTGGCTTTGCTAGGAGCTAAACGAACCTTCTTAAACTAATAATAAAATAATCTAAGATATAAAAATATGTTTCTTTTGGACAAATCTGACATGTTACAATGACAGAGTGTTTATGACTCACAATCACCACCTCCGCCACCAGCACTGCTGTATTTAGAAGCAGCAGGCAGCAGAGTGAAATAAGGCAGCCCTGAAGTTTCACATCAGGATAAAAGTAGCTAAATTCTTACTAAACAGGGATTAGACATTAATGAAGAAAAAGATGGTGGATTTCCAGGACTAYGGCTCAAGGGAACACGCTCCTATTCCACTGAGCCTTGTAGTTGTGTCTAAGTTCAGATTGCAGTTTAGATATAAACAGATGAAGACTTTAGGGATGAAATATAAACATTCCCAACTTCTTACAGTTCTAAATTAGGTGCAGTTCCAAGAACATGGGGTTTGGTCCTGGTGTTGTTTATATTTGATTTTTATGTGTAAAGAAGTACTTATTCAAAGGTGGAAAAACCTAAACCGGGAAGACTTGTCTCGTTAAATCTGTACCTTAAAGGTGCCTCACAGCATGCGGTGATTAATTGATTCTTGGAGAAGAAAGTTCTATTCTCTCAAATGAAAAACTAGGTAAAGTTTGAGATTATATTTTCCCGCATGCAGAAAAGACAAATGGGATATGCTCAGCTTTCAGTGAACAGCAACATTTCTAGAAAAATGTAAGAAACATATCAACACTGCTTTATTATTTTAGTAGCTTGAAGTAGAGGAAACRCCATCCATAAATCTCAGAAGAGACTATCTGACCATTATTTACAAGTTAATCATAGGCACATAAAACCTTTAGCGTCACTTTAGATTAGTCCCCGAAACCTTCTCCCTGTGCTCTCGCCTAATTTTCTTGCCAAAATTCCTGCAGTCACATGCTACCCATTGAGCTGTGCTAATAAGGAGCAATTCTGCAGCCACGGGAACTTCTGGTCGCAGGAAATGCTGCTCTGCTTCCCGGGCAAGCCCAGGGAATGGGGAAGCTGCCAGGAGCCCTTTCCATGGTGAGGGCTGAAGGTGCCTTTGGAGTGGGCTGGAAGGGCAATGTGGATCYCCATACCCTCCGTCCATGAAGTTCAAGGGTTTTATGAGTCTGACACACATGCACTTGTCACCCCATCAGTACTGTTCCCTCCTAAAAGCAGCAAAGAGTTTTGTGGTTTGATTGATGCCGCCAAAGCCAGGGACCCTACAGGAACTCTGGAGGGGGCAGTCGCTTTGCATGGGTCCAGCGTCATGAATAAAAATCAGGGGCAATGAATTGAGCTAGTGTATGTAAGGAAATGCATGTGCCTGGGGAATGCAGGAGTGTTTAGAAAAGAAAGGAGAAGTTTCACACACTGGTGGGATTTTGGATCAGGATTTAGCCAGTCTGCTAACCCTGTTTGATCTCAACCACCTACGCAGTTTACCTACAGCTTCACCAGTTTCCACTTGCAAACATTACATGTAATCTTTTCTCCTTGCTTTTTGTGTATATTAAGCTTCTGTTCCTATAAATAGCAGTGTTGCATATAAAATATACCTTGATATATTGTAGTATAAGGATATATTTGACACTTTCTCAATGTGATTTTGTTCACCACCCAAAATATAACCACTCAGACATGTTTTTGGAATGACGCACATTTTAGCGGAAAAAATATTTTAGAAATATGCTTAGCGTGCTGGCATCCTTTCATTTTGGATCCCTCTGGTTGCAAGCACAGAACACTGTGAGCTCCAYTGGGTGAAAGAAATGTTACTACCACTGTATAAAATAAGAGAATTTGAACTCCCAGCTAACCATTTTAATGTTCACTTACGAGTCCAGCTGCCATCGTTTCAGATACAGAAATTTGTGAACCACTAGAACTAACCATGTGTCCAAATGTTTTCTTCCTATTTAGCATCTATACACATTCTTACTCGTTACTCAGATTTTAAATCTTTCATTGCTATTGGTAAGATTCCAGAWGGTTTGCTAGCCTTGAAATGGAAAAAAAAAATGTGATGTCAAGAAAATTTAGTCCAATCTGCATTAAAATGAGYATTATAAAATATTTAAAAGTTTCTCTGTCCGTCTGCAAAGCATGTGGTAGCTTATCCTTAAATTTGGAAATCCTAGATTGCCATGTTCATTGCCTTTTTGATATCTTGTATTTTTGTCTCTTTGCAGAGGATCAAGAATATCTCAATTTTGTTTCATGTAACATTTTTCAATCCAAATAATTTTAATTGGCRACTTAGTTGATTTCTATTTAAAGAATAGCAACTTCCAGTGTTTTCRGAAAAGGAATTGGAAGTTTTTACCTCAGCTAACCCTATTAGAGACAATGATCAAACTTTATTCTGAAAATCAGACCAAATGTCTCTTGGAGGTGCTATTATTTTTTACCACTATATTTYTAGAACTGAAAATTAAAATTCCTAATTGAAAAAAAGGATTTTGGAAATATATTCTCCATTTAAATCTAAACAAAATCATCAATCATCCAAGTAACTTCTAGTCATCTGTCAGATCAAAGCATTCCTCACCTTAGTGTATTTGCTTGGTAACATAGCAAAGAAATTTATCAATTTGGTTGGTCTCAAAGAATGCCTGGATTTACTCCTTCCCTAATGAAGAAGACAACACTATGCCACCACAGAAAACTGTGCATATTTTGTTGTTGATTTTATTCTGCATAAGTGGGTGAATCAGCTCTTTATTTACTGTTTCTTGCAATGAAAACACACTTTTTTTGTTGCTGTCATTATGAAAGCCATAAAAGCCTGGATTAATACAGGTCAGTACAGTGTTTCATGTTAGGAAATACTGGGCCTTGTGGATCAGGAACAACTACTGCTCACCTCCCTCRAAAGCCCATGGGAGACCAGTTTGCTCCAGGAGATGTTCTTCCAGAGGACACCATTATTTTCCTCATCCACACATGCACTAAGGTGCTGGAAGGATTTCTGGGGACATCTTTGGTTTTCTGACCATTGCACCCAACACAACATTGCTTTCTCACAGTGCTTGAATTGTTTTTGCAGCAAGGAATGCTGAAACTAGAGCCAATATAGAGTGAGTGAGGAAAAACCCAGCGTGGTAGGAGGGCAATGTGGAGTTGAGCCACCTCTCTCTATCCTGGGCTTCAGGGCCGATCTGCCCTGGTGCATATTCAGGGAATGCTTGTCACCTGGAACATACTTGCTGTTCTGTTTGGAAGGAAACAGCCTTTAATTAACTAATCAGCCAGTGTGAAGGGGAAATCTGTAAAGGAGAATATTAACAAAGCCTCGCTGGTTGGTAAATTATATATTTGCAGTGAAACTATTGCTCTTTTTAGCTGCTTGGTATCTATGCTCATGCCTGTATGGTAACTATGTCCTTCATTCATTGAAGTGAAGTCATTTCATCTAATAGCTATGATTTTTTGTTTTCCTTTAGCTTCTAGTCTCCTGATGTTTAAGCAAAGCAGGTATCCTCTAAGGCCATAACACTGAAATCCTTGAAGGAAGTAGGGATGCAGAAGTAACAAGATAACAGCGCTATCAGCAGCAGGSCAGGTAACAACAGGTTTAGAGGCTCTGAAATTACCGAGCTCACCTAGTGTTCCCACACTGTGCAGCAGGAACAAGCCCTTCTCTAAAGCTTCCTGAGCATCAGCAACGCTCTCTCTAACAGTGAGTATTTCTTCTGATTACGGAGTTTGCCACAAAAGGAGTTAGACTGTGAGGTTTGGATCGGTGCAACCTGAAAACCATTGCGTTCCAGGTGCCTGACATGTTATCTTCCTTTATCCTCTATCTGGCCTCTCTTTTAAGGCRTTTCTCATCATATCATCTACTATAGATATTCTCTGTGTCTTTATTTAAACAGCTTTTTCACTGCGTCCTATGTTGCTTAGCTTGCTGTTTGCTGGAAGTGCTACGATCTTGGTGCCATTGGAGCTTGCTCACTCATTCCATGAGCCTTCCTGTTTGCTTGGATTTTTGTTTGCGTGTGGAGGGGTTATCTTCTTTTGTGATGYTACAGAAGCCATTTCCAGCTGTCCGATCAGTGGACTGTGAGTGAGCAAACTCCCACAAAAAGCCCCTCCTTCTAAGTCGCTTTTCAGAGGAGMGTGTGACAACCATATGATACTCTATTTCCTCAGGAGATTTAAAAACTKTGATATTCAGGGATATTCAGGTAGTTATGTACATTCTCCATAGTACATTCCTGCTCTCCCTGACATCGAYCTGCAGGTTTCAATAGAAAAGACATCTCTTCTGTTTTTATGATCAATGGTATTCAGACTTTGGYGTCTGTCTTCCTGCCATTATTTTAAAGCAAACACAAGCTATGGAGTTCTGCAYGGTCATTGCAAGCAGAGTTACTACTTCTGTGTAGCTGGAGGACTTTTTAAGATGGGCMGTGAACCTTTCTGCAAAGGTGTTTGCTGAAAGTGTGTTGCCTTGAAGGTCGTGACAAATCTAARGCAGTGATAACAGAAACACTCGCTGCCCGTTATTGTGATGTGTATTTCTAAAGTATTATATATTCAAGCAAAATGCCAAGCCTTCCAATGCAACCGAAAGACACTTTTCCAAAGAATCTGTGATCCTTATTTTCTTCATTGTAAGTGCCAGAAGAGGCTTGGGTCTCTTCTACACAGGAATGTTTACCCAGTGTATAACAAATCTCTGAGCACACATGAGTGGAAGCCCCCGACATAAATTAGCTCCCCAAGAACAAAGAGGTGCTTATTAAGCTAAAGGCAGGAAGGGATCTGTATATGCAGCAAATGCATATACTGTATTTCCAGAAYATGCAGCTTTTGGGCAATGCAGCAAATATGTGCTGGAGCTACACTKATATGTTTTGACTCCTTCAAGCTCCATAATATGGACCTAAAGCAATCTTTGGTTGAATTTAGTGTTGCACTCTCAACTGAGGAGAAGAATTCCGGCCCCGTTAGACAAACACACACGTCTGCAAGCTTGAGTTCAGTGGGGACATGTCAGTGTGTGTCTTTGTGATCAGATACACTCCAAAATAGAGAAAACTTTCTTGGAAACCGTAAAGATTTGTGACAAGTTTATAGCATTTCCCAGTTCAATTTTAACCAGCTTCAGCAGAAATTTAATAAGTTTAGGCCAACAGACTGACTCCATTATTACCATCTGAGATCAGCTAATGAACTTTGAATGTGATTATGTTTTGTACGCATCTGCATTGCTTGAAATAAGCTGTGAAGGCTCTTTATATCAAGCCACCTTTCTAGCAGGCATTAAGGAGGGAACCTTGGGTACAGATGAGTTGTAGAAATTGTCTTTCATGTGATAGCAGAGATTATTTGTCCTAATCTTTCTTCCCTTTCTGTTCTCTGATGAAGTGACAGTGGGTAAAGGACTGACTGAGAGTGAGGGATGTAAGACAGAAAACTATAGTTTAATTGAGCATTTTTCTCTAGTTGATTATTTCAGCATGTACACACCGTGAGCCTCCGCAGGGGCAAAATGTTTTATTTGTTTAATGACCTTTAACTTTGCACTTAGAATCACTTGCAGACACAGCTCAGTGAAGCTGCAAAGGATAGATCTTGGGCACCAGGGTTTAGCTGTGAACCAAGTGCTCTGAAAAAAAACGTTTCTGAAATCCCAAGGACACGTTTTCTGAAACAACTGCATGCTTTTTACTAGACATATTCTTCTGCTATGATAAAAAAAGTCTTAAGTTCTTTTCTCATTTTACAAAGTTCAGGAAAGTGTTGAAATGCCCTCAGTTCTACACAGCTGCTGGTCTCAGTTTTCTGAAATGAACTTCATAATTTTATCCCTTGTTCTGAGTACAGCTCCTCTCTGTAAACCTTTTAGGATTTCCTAAACGGTCTATAAGCAACTGATTAACAAGATCCTGGCAGAGTTTCAGCTTTCACTCTACTGTTGTCAGTGCTACCAGTACCGACTCTATTATGGCCTTTATCCACGTTTAATTAAAATAAACACAGATAGATTGATAGATGGGCAAAAATGTAAATATAGATATTTATGTAATGCATGCCAGATTGTCTTTGAGTTCCTGAGGCAGTTCTGAGCTGTAAATGTTAAATACACTTAAGAAAAACTGAATCTAATCAATCAGAAGACAAACTTCAATTCAAAGCTAACTGTGATAAGATGACTGTTTATTTCCTCTGCAACATTTAGACACAGAAATAGCTGTGCTCAAACCCTTAGGCTGTCCTCAGCTTGGCACCCAAAGGGCTGTGAMGCTCCCCTGAAACCAGGGCGTTTTTCCTAATGTGTACAGCGATAAGCACCGGTTGGYTCTGTCTTGAGAGTGTTGCCCAGCTCTGCTGGTAGGAAACCCCTTGTTCTGCTTGTATTTTTCATTAATCCCCTTGCTTGTGGCAGTGTTTCCTCAGCTGCTTCTGCCCAGTTTATGAGAACAGCAGCAGTTACAATGGCAGCCGTGCAGGGCATCCGCAGGTCCAAGCAGGGTGAGAAGGGAAGGACCACGTGGCCTGGGCCCCTCCAGCTCCAGGAGATCACGGAGTTGGGGTCAAGAGTTTAACTTTCTCACCTCCCTCCTTACCCACCCACAGAAAACTCCAGTTATTGTAGGAGTGAGAACTAAAGGTAGCTTTAAAGCTGTCTCCTGCCATTTTTGCTGCAGGGGTCCCCGCGGCTGTCAAGTTCACTTAACATTTGTTTAGACAAGAGATGTAGATACCTGATAAGTGGCAGCACCTGGCTTAGAGATGCATTACGGACAGAGGAGAGTAAACAGAGCAGCTATAAGATTCCAGCGTGCAGAGGTCAAGACAACATCTGTTTTGCCTCGCGTACATATTCATACATAGTTTGCTGTTCTAGGAGTCACTCAAGCATCTAATAACTTCCTGCTCCAGGTGATGTTTCAGCAAATTGTTTCCCTGCTCCAGTTCGGTCAGGATTTTTCTAGCTCTGACAGAGCAGCTAAAGCATCCGCAGCCCCGGCATGCCACCCCAGCATAACTGCAGTGTCACAAGCTTTGGGCTGRGAGCCAGTGGCAAACAAGTTAAACTGGGAAGGGAAGGAGGGGAGCATGTGTGGAGCCAGCGCTTGGGACAACATATGCTGAGCTGCCACGGCTGTCAGAGACGTGAGAGCTGCGGGTCGGCCATCCACCAAAGTAGCCTTCCCACAGCTGCATTAAATCATGACTCCAGCCTGGTAGTTTTTYCTTCAGTCCTTCTGCTATGTGGTCATAGATGCAGGCTGAGGAGCTGTTTTTAAGCAAAGCGAATCATGGGGCTCACATCCCACCTTGCCTGCACCCAGCAATTATTATCCGATTAAGTTGGGCATGTTGGATAAGGCTAGGGGTTAGTCACCAGAAACTTTGAATTAGCTCCGTCTCTCTGCTCCATACGGATTCCTCTGTATGCTTCGGCGAGGTGCTGGACCTGCTCCATGCCTCTGCGTTTTCTGCAGAAGCCAGGGACAACACTGCACCATAATGAGTAGGGCCTGGGCACAGGCATTCCCTTCCAGTAAGCACTTCCCAAGCCATCAGCCTCTTTTAAGCCAAAGAGATTCATATTCTGCAAATACGGGCTTCACGCTCCATTCCTAATAATTACGAATTGCACAAGTGTCTCTGATGGTGTGCTTCAGTACTTGTGCTGCCAGCAGCAGCAGGAGTTAACAATGCACCAGGATCAGGGCTCCATTATGGTGAATGAAGTACGCTGAAAAACAGACTGTAGATAAAAAAAAAAAAAATTGTAAATAATTAACGCCGAAGGGGTAGAGGAAGGAAACAGCAACAATTTGATCCATCCTCCTGTTACACTTTTTTCGTACTCKTCTTCCATACCTTCTCAGATTATAGCCATCTAATTTATTCTTGCAATTGGATCTTCTCATTTTACCTTTTTTTTCTTTTCTTTTTTTGCCATTGCTAACTGAAAATCAGTGCCAAAAATATGAGCGATGAACATGCTTGGGTCTGTAGGTTTCCAGACACTCATGAACCATGTCACAGATGCCTGCTCAGAAGCACACCTGTGACAAAACTGTGTCTATATCAATATCCCCCATTTGCTTGCAACATTTCCTTCAGCAGCATGGAAATACTTTGGTCTTTCTCTGATTTGGCAGTTGTTTTTTAAAGTGTTTGTTCATTTTCTTTGTGTTTGGGATGGCACTGGAATTAGCACATCCGTTTTCTTGTTCAAACAAGAGGAACTTCAGGGTAAATAACAACACACAGATGCATTTGTCCTTCCACCGGTGTGAGAACAAAATGAAGGATGATGGCTGTGAAATAACTCTTCCTAAAACCAACAGAGGGAGCACAAACCTTTGGGTTTTTGTGAGACTTTTTAAAACAAGAGGTTGTGTCTCCTGTACCTTACATTTCCAATGAGAGCATGGCACTGGTTTGAAAGTTGTAGAAATATTTAGATTCTTAGCAAACTCTTCCATCTGACTGACATACCATGCACAAGTTTGGTTTTTAACTAGTTTTATTCAGTATGTTCCTTCTGTTGGAAAGAACTGCTCTGTGTCCTGGAGCTGTGAGCTATATTTATTCTTCTTGTTTTTCAGCCTCTCGACCTACGTCCTCTCCTTCGGTGCCACCCCACTGCTCCCATGTGCTCAGCAGACCCCACACCTTCCTTCTCTTCAGAGATTCAGAGCAAAGCTGGGAGTCTGCATTTCCCAGAACTTGTGCAATGATCGCTTTTGAACATTTGGGTTAGAATATCATCTCTTAGAAATGGAAGGCTCAAGCATGAAGGTAGTTTGGTTTCTGCTCTCTCTGTAGCAGGCTATATCATAACATCCTTTCTTATATATGTATATGTGTATATCATTCATTTCCATTCACAAAGTGATATCTAGGATATTTCCAGTTGGTTTCCTAGAGCCGCCTAACACCAGCAGGCCAGGTTCTCCAGTAGTGTACATTAGTATATATCTCCATTAAAATCAGTGGAGCTACAGAAATGAGGCAGTAAGATTTTTGCCATTCAGAGCTAAGTTCATACGTCCTTCTAAGAGGCATGTTCCAGCTCCAGCACAGCTACTGAAAATGATGCAGGACCATGGATGTCTGTGATTCCCTCAAAAGGATGGATTATATGGCCCAAGCTACCTGCTCTAGGCAGCACCAACTCAGGAGGTTGTTTTAGCTGGTATCATGTCTGAAAGACATGTTTCTTCCTTGGTGTTGTTTGTCACTTAATTTTAAGATCGTCCTTGTGAACACAGCATAGAAGTGACATTAGGCAGCCACAGGAACATGTGCAGCAGATATCAATTGCCAGCACATCTGTGATCACAGAATCACAGTATGGTTGAGGTTGGAAGGGACCTCTAAAGATGATCTAGTCCAGCCCCCCTGCTCCATCAGGAACACCTGGAGCACATGGCACAGGGTGGCACCCAGGCAGGTTTTGAAGATCTCCAAAGGAGACTCCACAACCTCTCTGGGCAGCCAGTTTGAGCGCTGCTCTTGTGCTCTCTCACCCTAACAGTATAAAAGTTCTTCTTCATATGTAAGTGAAACATCCTGCGTTTCAGCTTGTCCCCATTGCCCCTTGTTCTGTCGCTGGACGTCACCAAGAGTTTAGCCCCATCACCTTTTCATTCTCCCCTCAGGTATTTGTACATCTTGATAAAATTCCCTCTCAGTCAAACAGTCTGGGTTCACAAAGCCGTGTACTTTACAGGCACACAAGACCCAGTGACCTGACTCATGCCCCTAAGAAGCTGGCACACACATTTTTTTTTTTATCAGAACTTCAGCATCTTACCTGGGTGTTTGAGGCCAGGCAGGTGTCCACATGCAAGAGGGGCTCGTGCAGTGCAGAGCTGTGTGCTCTTTACTACGGACCATTACCTCTTTTTCCACAGTTGTGCACGGTTCAGGCTTCTATCTATGCAGACACTTAAAACAAGTGACCAGATGCTGCAGGCTTACAAAAGCACTACACATAGCCAGCTGTGCCGTATAAATCTTAGATTTTTTTTTTTTATCATCAAGCTGTGGTTTGTTTGTGGTGTCTCATTTTTCCATCAGCTAGACATTCCTGTCCGTGCTTCCCATTTATTTGTTGGGATCACATAAAAACCTAGCTTTATTTATGCGTATGCTCTAATCCAGAACATAAACTGCTGCAGCCGACTCATCATGTATTGTCTGAGGGAATGCACATCGTAAAGTGCATACGTCACAGCAAGAGATTTCTTATAACTGTGCACTCCTTTTAACTAGATCTTTGCTTTTGGCCATCTGTTCTTTAATATTATAATGTATACTTCACACTTACCACTGCTTTTGTTTGAGGATCCTTCACTTCTTTTCAAAGGTGATTAAGAATTATTGTTATCTCAGTGCTTCATACAGTGTAACTGAGGCACAGGCAAGTTGGATGACTTGCCAAGATGTTGTATTCGGAGAATTAGGTCTGCACTTTCCTATTCATCTCCTATTCTTTGTTGCTACCTACAGTTTCAAGTGCACCTTTCATTCAGTTTGCAACAGCATGTCGTGTCATCCAGTCTATTCTTTGCCCTAGATGACATCATTTGGTCAAAGAAATGTTCCCTAGTTTGGCTGCCAGAATATCCTGGTGGCAGAATGCAATACAAAAGCTGCAGCAGACTTGAGCACCTGGAAATACTCTCCAAAAAAAAAGAAAACCTTTCTGATAAAATTCTCCAAGTAGTTCAAGTCCAGTGCTGACCTTTCCAAGGTCTCAGGTTTAGCTTGAGGCACAAATAAGTTATGTTTGGGATATATTTGAATAATTAATGGCCTACAGGCCTTGATTGATGCATCTATGTAACTGTGCTAATAGTGAAAGATTATTTGTGATTTATAACTAGTATTTAAAATCTAACATGTTTTTTTTTGCATACTAACGTTTGTGTCGGTATTTCCAAAGACACAAATCTTGCAACTTTTGTTCAAATGAATCATGTTTGTTACAAAGGCAACCATTTGTGTTGCAACCATGAGCACTGGAAGTAAAAGAAAATGGAATTCAATCAGTGAACATACAGGTTATGCAAACTTCTAAACATTCCTGTAAAATATAAGGAACGGGCTCTGAGTATGGCAGTAACACAAAGACCTCCGTCTAAGATAACTGATAGAGTCAGACAAGCTTTGGTGATTGTCCCTGCTAGATATAACTGCAAATGGACAATAAACCGAGCGCTTCTGAGATTGTCTTGCTTTCTCACTTAGCTTTGAAGGTAGCATGCTTTAAAATGAAAATCGTATACATTGCATATGAATCTTCAGGAAAAAAGACACTTGAAGCGTATCCCTGTTTCCACAGCCCTGAGTATCTAGGAGTGTTTCCAAGTGTAATCAGCTTTTCACAGGGGGGTCTCTAGTGGACTTCTGCCAGTCATCTGCTCTTCACATACAAGTCTTCACGTGATCCCAGAGTGCTCTTGTTGCTGTCTCTAAGACCTAAGTCCTGTCTCTTTTAAATGGGTAACTTTACCCCGGGTACCTCCCATTCCAGGTAGGCTTGCAAGTTAGCTTGGCTCGGAAAGAGCCTTGTGTGACCTGCACATGCAGCGATGTGGCTGGCAGGGCAAATGCAGACTTAAGAGAACAGCCCGTGACCTGCTGGTAAAAACACAAGTGACTCAGAGACTAGAATCGACAGTCTGCGACTTAGGTAGCCAGTCATACACTTTGTGTGTGAAAGAAGAATAGTTGGTGTTGGAAATGAATCTATGAGGAGTGCTCACCACTGAATATTTTTTTATGAGCAGTTTGTAAGAAATTTATTTGTGAGAAACTTGTTTGTGAGAAATTTGTTTCTGAGCAATTGCCATACAATAGAATAAATAAGTAAATAGGAGCACAGGCTTCTATTTCTAGAGAATTTACAAGCTGAAATAAAAATGATAATTGCCATAGATGTTTGCCACAAATAAGATAACCATCTTAATGCTGCTGGTGAACGCTGCATTGTCGTCATACCACTGTTAATTAACAAGGGTTCTTGAGTAGAGATTAACAACAGTTTTGGTCAGTGCAGCCGTCCAACAAAGACGTCTTGGTAGCGTTCACCTGATGGGTGGATGGGTGGGCCAAGATAAATGTACTTTCTGTGTTTCCTTGCTAGCCCCTTTTCATGAGTCAGTGCCCTGGCATCTGCTCCCAAACTGTTCCCATCCTGTTCAGAAAACTGACCTGCATATAGATTGGTCTTAATGACCAAATGTTTAAAAATTCATTGCACAGGAACAGCTGAAAGCAGTTGATTGGTTTGAACTTTATTGTATGCACCTTGATTCCCAGATCTGCAGTAAAGGGGAAGGTCAGCTGGTAAACATTTGAGCATTTAAAAATAAAAAGGGATGGATTTCCCGCTACCCAGGCCTTTTATGTTCACCCTCAGTACAAACCTGGATGTGCTGAGATATTTCTCATGTGCATGATTTAAATCCACCTGGACACTGTGGGTCACATCTTCCCTCAGCTGGTGTAAATCAGCATAGCTCCTTTGAAGTTAATGAAGAAAAGCTAACTGCATCAGCTGAGGATCTGGCCCAGTATTACTATAACTTATTATTCCAAGGATCCACAGATATTCCTGAGAAACTGCAGACCGTTTAGAAAAACAGAATTCCTGACCTGATTATTCCAAAAACACAGTCTTTCAAGGCATGAATTGCCCCAAATTCCCTGTGACATGCTGAAAACTTTCCCTGGAAACCTTACTATGGGGTCACACTCAAAGTTACACGTAAGGGCTGGAGGAAATGATGTACCAAATGAAAACAAGAGTGAGTTGTTAATATTTTCCCCTCTTCTTGGTGGTCCTCATTTACTTTGTCTTATTTTAGCTAGAAAATTCAGATATATTTTAGTCCATTTAAATTGTAATACTGAGAAATCAAAGGCACAGTTATCTAGTACCATAAAACGGTACAGAGTGCAAGAGCAGCAAACACCATCTTCATTTTACCAGAAGTCCTTGCCGTATTTGAGAATCTGAATAGGATCAGGAGCAATCTCACCATAGGTGGGATTTTTAGAGAGCTGCATGAAGTTACATGCACGTATCAGATCACTTGGTCTGCAAGCACGCTGGTCAGTCTGTAGTCCTGCTGCTCCAACATATGTTCTTCTCTCAAGCTGCTTGCAAAAGAGCATCCAAGTCCCTGTCCCAGGATCTGCTCTCCTACCAGGTCCATGAATGACACTCACCCTGTACCACCTACTCAGCACGAGGCTTGTGCATTACCCAAATCCCCACAGAATATGCTCTTTCAGAGCATATTTAAGTGGTGGCAAGGCTCTGCCCCAGCCTCAGCACAGAGCTGAGATTTCCTAACCCAACTCCTACTGATACTGAGGGTGAAACTTTCTAACTTCTGCAAAGTCCAGGTCAGTTCTTGCCAGCTCAAGCTCCAGGATTTATTATTGCTGCCTTCCAAAAAATACACGGAATTCACTTTAGTTCAAATCACTCAAGCATGACACCTCTAATAATGATGTTTTAATGGTGTCTACAGTGTTAAAGTTTGTTGAAATCTGATATCTGACACTAGCTAATATAAGCAGTATCATCCCCTTTTTAATAAAACTGTTACTGTAATGAGGAACTCAGTTGTACTTTCCTGATAAAGACTAATGATTTTAAACATGRCTTTTTCATCCTGTATTTATGATTTTCATTTTAACCAAGATTATTCTGTTATTTCAGCATACCAGCCATAATGTTCTCCCATCTAAGTACATTTTGTTCACCTCAGAGAATTTAGGTAACTAATTATCCAGAGCTACTGAGGCGGTTACTGTTTGCTTCCTGTTCTATTGCATAGTAATATAAGTTTTCTGTAATGGAACAAAAATAATCCAAATTCTTTGCTCTGTATTCCAGTGGCTCCCTTTTGAAATGCTTGGTTATATTGCCTGCAAATTTTTTTGTAATGAGGACTCTGGATCAGCTTAACAAGGTTAACATTGTTTTGGGGGTTGCAGATGTGGACTTTACATAGTTTTTAATGAAATCAAGCCCAAAAGAGGCTCAATAAACAAATGACAATGTTTGGAAAAGAGAGGAACTCATTTCCTTTGATAGGGTGTAGGGAATTTAACCAATCTGTGTTTATAATTACTGTCTGGTTTAGTTAGTGCGAAAGAATCTACTTGTTACCAGTTTATAAATAAACAAACTAGACCTGCTTTTTCCCATTCTGCAGCAGTCTTGTTAGAGTTTATTTTCTTTTTATTTGACTACAGTGTACTTACTGTATGCTTAATGCTTAAATTGTTTCTTTTTTTTCTTTTGGTCTCTTTTAAACATATACTGCTACTTTTGAAATTCTGGACTCTATTGAAAAATTTGCACCTTGTCATTTTATTTTCTATTAAATACTTCTACTCTATCAAAAACTTCATTGTTAGTTAAAAATAGTCTGTAGGAGAGGGGGGAAAATCTGTTGTCCACATTTTGATCCTTGGGAATTTACCAAAGATATCATTTTTCTTGGCAGTCTTCTGTATGGGCTAAGTTGCTACTGCTTAGTTAATTGTAAAACAAAATCAAATTAACAGTCTTTGCAGGTTTGGCTGCTGCAAATGTGGAAATTTAAGCAAATTAAATTTCCAACATTTGGACCACCTAAAATGACAGAATTTACTATTGTGAAAATCAGAGACTTAATGGCACTTAGAGCAGCAGATACCCACAACATAACTAATTCTTGCATCATTCTTCAAATTTGTACTTATAATTTATGATTCTTTTRTTCCCCTCAATTCTCTTAATGAAATATGCAGGTTTCATTTTTAAAACTCTATTTTTGAAAATAAATGTTGATTTCAACTTTGCACAAGCCCTTTATACCTTTTTTTTAAAAAATCACTTTATTCAAAATTAGTCATAAGAAATTTTTCTTTTCATTTACATATAAGGAAAGTCATTTTGATTGCAAAATCTTGCTATCTAAGAGTAGTCTCAGATATACAGCGCTGTTTAGTAAGTGACTCTTTCTGTTTCTTTGCATAACTTTTATGTTTTTATGATTTCATGAATTCTTTATAGTCACTACCAGAATTTTTTAACTGGGCTCTGAGTTTACCTTTGTTTTGGAAATTGCATAAATCTATCAGGAAATTCTGAAAAATCAATAAACTAATTTTATCGTTAGAGATGTGTAAAGCAGTAAGCACTTTCCAGATGTGGCTGGGGATAGAAGCAAAGAAAACTGCTCTGTTCTAGGAGAGGAAAAACTGTTGACATTTCTTTGAAGTATAATCTCTTTTGTTTATTTGGGTTTTAATAGCTTCCAGCAGTTAGCTGCATATTTTTAAACTGATGTTGCTTGCATACTTATTTTCTAAGGTTTGTGAGTGGCATTCATTGACTGCCATATGTTTAAAGGCTAACCTGTATACTGATGAAGGAATTAGACAGGCAAAGAGGAGAGRTTTTTAACTAGAGATGGTCTCAAACTGAAGAGCAAGTGCTAGGGCCACCCGTTACCTGAACTCTGAGGGTATCTGAAATTCGGGCAACCAAAGCCAGGTTTCACAAAGTTTAGTTTTATTGCTGACTTTATTGTGGCTTATCCAGGACTCTGGGCACTATTCAAGAATTAGAATACCTGAGTGGACTTTCAGTCTAATACTTCAGATTGAATTTTTTTTTTTTCCTCCAATTAGAAATTCTCCACATGAGAACAAAAATTGCCTCGAGAAGCTAATCATGCTGTAGAGCCCTACTTAAATCATCTTTCTTCAAAGGATTCTGATCAAACAAAAATATCTCTGGTCTTCCCACCAAGACTAGAGAGCATTTCGAATTGCGATGTGGTGGCTCACGCCTGCYGGTTACTAGAATTTGAGATTACCATTCTCACTCCTCTGTGCCAGAATGGCTAAAATTACTGAAGAATTGACTTGTCGACAGGACACTGGTRGTGATGAAGACCTGTATATAAAACCTTTCTCCGACTTGTTGTGCATTAATGGAATACAAGTCCCTAGGGCTAAATCCACAAAAAGTTTCGGCTACCAACTTCCACGGGTCTTTCTGTGAGTAGTTGTTGATCTTCTGCAAGGCCAGACCTTACGGTCAAGTGCCCACCTGAGTCAATGGGAACCTTCCCACCCTGGATGAGGCYGTTGTCTCTCCCCACCTCTTTTAGCCCATCTGTAAAATGGGAGTAGAAATACTTATCTAAACCTATAATGAGATTTCAAAGTATTGGACTGGAAAGCTCTACAGAAGTGTGAAACCCTAATGAAGAGGAGAGCAATTATCACAAATGTATGAGTTTGCAGCGTAAGAGTTTTTTAAAAAGTCATTATGATTTCATAGTATAAATGTACCTATTCAAAAGAATGGCTTTACAAATCATTTATTACTGYAATAACAGCTATTTTGAGCTGAGATATCAGGGTGTAATCCAAAGCCCATTAAAGTCAGTGGAAAGATTCCTACAGAYGCTAGTGCATTTTATGTCTGTCTTTAAGCGTATGCTTAATATTAAAGTCAAAGAGACTTAAGTGTCTACCAGAAGCTAAGTACAGAAACAGGTCTTAGTCCTTTGTCTCATCCTGGGTAAAAATGCTTCCTGAATAGGGCTTCATAAGACAAAGAACCACTCTGCAATTTCTTTTGTGTGCTCTTAACTTCACTTTCTGCACATGTTGTTCTAATGCACAAGGTAAATACTTGCACTGCTGGGAGTACTAACGTGGACTTGGCATTGCACCTTGTAACTTACTTGTCCAGTAAATATGTGCTGCATATTAAATATTAAATGGGTTATTAAAAATATTCATATGACTACCAAATCTAACACACAAATCATTATGGCTGGTCCAAGTGGCTGAAAAGGAGTTGACATTGAAAAATGAAAACTATTTTGGAAAGTAAGTGAAAACTTAAAAAAAMCAAACACAGCTATGTACGAGCTCTTGGCGTTTCCTAATGATTTATATAGCATACTGCATGAGAATACAATTTAATTTGATTTCAGATGCAATGCTGGCTGTTGCCAAACTCCAGCAAACAGTAAGCATTTCACATTGAGAGGGTTTATTTTTTTTTTCTCCTGCAAAAATAAATAAGGTTGAGAACAAACTTCTCACTCTGTCCAATCAATATTTTTTATTACTTTTAAGGAGGTGATTGCCTATGAAATACTTTCTGGGGAAAAGTCTCTATATATAAATCAAATGCAGCATTTCTGTTTCAAGAAAATATCCTAATGTCCCAAATGCTTTAAAAGTACAAACACTAATTATGTGGGGTTTGATACATCTGAATGATCTGTGCGTTCTACAAATTAAGGTTGGGGAGCGTAGCAAATGAACTTGCCTTTGGTTTCTGGTTTGGAAACCATCACTAAACAATACTCCTTACACATTAGCAATAAAATTATTCTAAATGATGCTACTTGAACAGTTGCTGTAGCTACATATTAAGATTTGCTCTGTTTTTCATGTGTTTTCCATCAAGGAAGTCTGTGGTTACCTTCCTGATTCTGCTGGACTGGAAAAACATAGCTAATATGGTGTGATCTGGAGAAAGCTTTGATGCAGGGGCTTTACAAATAAACCTCCAGATGCCATATGGTTTACATTCATCTCTCAATTTATTTCCTATAAATGTCTATTGAATATTCCATTGAACCAACACATGTGAAACTAGAGCTGGAAAAGAGAGCGAGGTATAGAATGCTTTGTGGCAGCATGTGATTATCATATTTCTTTTCCAATATTGCTACCAGCCTTAAACACACGGTAAATTAGTCAAATGCCAAAGTTCTCAGAGTTAGGGAGGAAAATAAAGAAACAATATTTTAAACCCTGCAAAAACAAACATTCCTCTCTTACATGTTGTAATGTATCTCTCACACCGGAGCTAGTTCTACTTTGCAGCAAAGCTAATGTGTGTTGGGTTTCTGTCATTAGAAAATTAAAGTTCTGGACAACTCTGTTATGGGGAACAAAATACTGTTAAGACTTATCAAAGGAAGAAAAACAAAGGGGGTAATGAATAGCTTGGATGAATATTTGGGCTTCATTAACTAACACCTTATATTGTTGCTCCTAAACCCTTCTTTTCGCTTCTTCCTGAAGCCAGGCAATGTAATTTAAACATCTCTGAATAGAAACAACCTCAATGGGCCTTTCTCCTCGGGGCTGCATTTATTCAGGAAGACCTCCACGTCTCCAAATGTTCCTCTTTCCCAGTGACATCTCCAGAGGAAACTCCCGAGCTCTCCCCGAAACCTCCATCATCTCCCTCTGCCGCTGCTCTGTGTCCACGGGGTGCACCAGCTCCCAGCCTCTGCCTCCTGGCACCTCTGGGATGCTTGGAAGTCACCGCTGCAGATCAAAATTGAAAGACTTTGTCTGGGCAAGGGTGAGGAAAAAAGCTTCTAACGGGATGGGCTAATTTGTTTTACAGAGCTGCACTTTTCCGTAAGCCCCATTTAACGAATTTACCAGCTTGGGTTTGTAGTTTGCCCTGATCAAAGGGGCTGCRTGCACAGGAGCTTCCCCCTCCATGCAGGAAACGCTGCTCCACGTTTATCCACGCCATCACTCAAAGGTGGAGGACACATTTCTCACTTGCTCACAGTGTCTAGAGAAGGCCTAAAAAACACTTTAAACCTACTTTTGCTTTGCCCAGCTTTCAAGCTGAAATGCCCCAGGCAGGACATCTTTTGCCCTTAAATCCTTGAAACTATTGTGTTATCTGGAGGAGTTACTGCCCCATGCCACCTATACTGGTCCTCTCTATGTAAGTTGATTTACTTACGTTTTCCCAGAGAGGCTCATATAGGAGGATCTTCAGATCACTGACCCAGCATATTAGAAAATTATTATTATTTAGCCAAGTTCATGATATCAGTTTGAAAAGCTCCAGATCTGCAGCAGAAAGTCTTATTCACTGGAGCTGAAAAACAGACATCATTATAGTATGAGTCCCAAAAATAGCAAAAACAGCTAAGAAAGCAAACCAAATCCACAGATGAAAAATAAGGTAAGTAAATTTTTTACTCCATGCATCATCCTCTTATGTTCCACTGAGAGTAGGCTTGGGAAATCCTATATTTAACATACTAAATTTTGATGTCTTCAACAGGGATACTATTCAGACATGTTTACTTGAAGAGATGAATGGAAAAAAATCTTTTTTGTTTATCCTCAAGCATAAAAGACGTTAGTGACACTTTGCATGTATTTTCCATGTTTCTTTTATTTTTTATTATTATTATTATTACTATTGCAAAATAGAAACTGCCAGATGTGCTGAACAGAAATCTTAGAAGTTTCCTTTGAGAAATAAGATACTAGTTTATTAACATTAAAAAGGCCAGAAAAATAAACTCCTACATAGTCACAATGGCCATGCACAGGTTCTGAAAAGAGTATTGTATTGATAAGAAATTTGTCAAAACAACTTACATGTAAGAGAAAAACAAACTGTTGGCAAGCATGTTATATTATATAGCTGTGTTGAAATATCAGTCCTTTCCTTTTCAACTCTAAGTGTAATAAAAAAGGACTTTTTACTATTCCCATGTACAGTAAGTGTAATTTTCATTTTTGTAAAGTGTTATCATTTCTACTAAATTTCCCTTTAATGACTCACCTCGTTTTCTTTTCTTGGCAGTTTGGTACTGCACTATCCTCTAGGATGCAGAAAGAAAAGAAAAAGGAAAAAAAAACCTTTCAGTGTAGGACAGATTGGAGATTTCTTCAGCATTGTAAGAAAGAAAAGCTAGAAGAAAGAAATGATCATTTAACATACCCTTACACATCCCACCACTTTTGAGAGGAGAGGAAAGAAGCAGGGCTGGGAGGGATCAACCCGCTTGATGCCACCTGCCAGCTCCCGCATTTGTGGCCCTTTCGTCTCCTGCTGGACAAGCTTTCATTGCAATTTGTCCTTTAGTCCTTAAAGCCTGAACAGCTCGCAAATATARAGGCAGTTTGACATGCTCTATTTTAAAAGTACTGTATTTAAGAACACTGTCCCCTGTCACCGGAGCAGAGGAATCCTGGAGCAGGTGCATCAAGGATGTAGGATCCCAATCCAAGTCATGTCTCCCTTGGCCATCTATGTCCCTGCTGCGCAATCCCATGTCGTGCAATGCTCTCACTTAAACCCCCAAATCTGTTTTTCCCACCTAACCCCTGCCACTCCAGCTTTGGGTGTCCAGAAAACAGAATCATTTTAAAAACACTGTTTGTGTTTGTCCTCTCGCCTATCTTCTCCMAGAAGAAATATGCAGTTCTGGTCAGGAAGGGCAACACCTGAGGGGCTCAGCAAGCTCTTTTCAGGAAGGAAACAAAGTTTTGCTCAGAGATGACATTAGCTGCTCTATCAGGGATGTGTTGTCAGGGTCATTATAAATGGGTGAAGAGGTATTTGTACTTCATGTATTGTGCATATATATTGTTCATGCCCGCAGCAGTGCCGCTTGTACCCATGCGAGACAGCACAGAAATAATGGGATAGAAAGGCTGTGGATCTGGGATAACTGTCGTTTAGATGGCATTAGCAAAAACAAAGCTTTTATATCCAACTAAGCTTAAGCAAGTTTGACTTGTGCAGAGCCCCAGGGTCCTGTGGGCCTTCAGCCTGGGTGATCTTTACCTCTCCTACCATCTACACTGTTGCTCTTCTAGGCCAGGAGTCTCTCCTTATCAGCATGAGATTTCAAGGGCAAAATGTTCTGGCATTTCTTGAGCTGTAGCTTTATTTTCACCATACTGTAGCTTTTGCATATGTTTCTACCTCGTTTTATACTTCCAAGTGTTTAGTTAGGTGTTTGTTGTTTAGAAATAAGTTATATGCCTATTAAATGCTTTCTTCTGCATTGGTCACCCAACTGTTAATACCTGGTAGGCATATGAAAGATTAAATTATTAAATATTAGGTGTTCTTTCTTGTATGTTGAAGGTTTTTAATCATGTTCTTGGTGGTACAACAGCTCTGCTGCTGTCTTCATCCTAGGTAGAGGCTGCCAGGGCTCTTCCCAGAATGATCTTACTCAGTAGGAAGAAATGGAACAAACTCTCCAGTCTGCTAGGAACCAGGCTCTCCCCCAGATAGTTTCCTTTCATACAGAAAAGGAAAAATGTCCCAGGGATCATTTCCAGAACTATCCATTAGATACATGACTACAGGAATAGTCTCTTTGGTAGCATTTTGGAATGGGAAGAGTAAACACAGTGAAGTCTCCTGCTCCATCTGACAATAGGAGGATGAGGAGGAAAAGAGGACTTTTTTTTCTCTTTAAGCTTGTAACACAGAGGAATTTACCCAGGATTTACATTCTTACCCACCTCTTTTGTCACTTAGGCTAAAACTTTATTCCCTAATATTCCATTTAGCTATTGCCTAACATTAGAGCACTAAAATTTCAGAATTGACCACACTAAGCCTCCCAAAGTCTCATCTACCCAGAAGCTTGTCAGCTTTAAGAGTGTTTGGCAGTCCAGGATGTGTCCTGTGCCAAGACTTGCTGGTTTCCACAAGTCATATTTTGTCTGCTGGTCTGGCCTATGGAGAAAGTAAGGATTCTCAGACCRTGTCTTGATGGAGACAGGTAAATGGAAGGGAGCTAGTGATCATGCCTGTGTCCATCAAAATACTTTGAATTTTAATTTATTTTATAGCTGTARTTTTATCTTCTTGCTCCCAAGAGACTATCTGCTGCCATCACTGAAGGAGCCTGGGGTTAGGGAGGGCACTCTTCCCTTCCTGTGGAACTACTGCCAGGATTAATTGAATATCCATTAAGCACAGAAAGAGAGCTGAGGTGATCATGAAGAGTGAGAGGGGAAAATGGAAAAGAACATTTGTCCTCTTGTCACTTTTTGAATGAAATGTCTCAGATATCTTACTTGAGGGCTGTGATTTCTGAGTATAGACCTTACTTTCTAGTCCAAATTAAGTTTTCTGTATTCCTGAAAGTGGCAGTATTTAAACCACAACTCCTGTTGATCACTTGATAGCTGACATCTGCTAAGCTCATTCTAGATGTCTAGACATCATCTTATTTATAAGGGACCAGTCACCTAACTTTAGCTCTGTAGACTGCCACATGGCAGAGCACCTATTGCTCTGTAGCAGTTAGCACCTTAAATCTCCTTTGCAGAGAGAGACTTGGGTCAGCACAGAAGTTTGGCAAGACAAAGCTCTTYGCTGGGACAACACAGCCCTCTTCTGCTCTTGTAGTCAAGAAATTCCACTGGCCAATGTAGAGGTGATACAAAGTCATTTACTGTTCACTTTAGGCCAAACTGTACCCTAGGATGGTCTTAACAGAGTCATCACCTCACAAGAAGTAACTTTTCTCTACTCTCACTGGCTCTTCAGTAGTAATTTAAGGAAAACGAAAACAAGGGAAGGAATTATGTCCCATCAGCAATAAGGGAATTGTCTCCCTGGATGCATGGCCAGGCAGATCTAATGAGGAASGTACAATATTTTTACATGGACGTTTTTCAAAGTGGAACCACACTTTAAATATTGATTCCCACTGGCATGCAAAATGCTGATATCCACGGTCAATTATGTCACAGCTTTATTATTTTATTTTTCTAATAGATTTTCTACATGGCAGGATAGATCCTCAGTTCTCAGCCAAAAGAACCATCTCAGTAACATGCAGAGAACTGTGGGYTTGACTGAAATCCAGCTGGAGCGTACATTTCAAATACAATTAATTGTAAGCAATATCTTTAAGGCATTTGAAGAACTGTGTCTTGTTTAAAATTTCCCAGTCTGTAATACATATACATTATATACAATACTGTATATTTATATATACATACTATACACACACACACATATATATACACACACTAGATACAATACTATATACAGTGGTTTTGAACTTGAATGAAAATAATCGTGATCGTTAAGAGTTCTTACTAGCTGTGCCTATTCACATGATAACCATCTGATACAGTGGCTGTATACTTCATGTATTCTGTGATTCAGAGGCTCTTTTAAAATTTTTTAACAAATAAACCGCAGTGTTTTGAGGTTGGATTCAGGTAGTGTTCAATTTGGAATAATGCAGGGTTATCTGTGCCCATCCAAGTTGACCCAGAAGCCACTGATGGTCACTGCATGCAGCTTTGAATTCCACAATATCAGAGAGAACATCTGCAGTCACAAGATATTAACTGTTGTGTTTCTTGCTAAAAAACGCCACCAAATCCCTGTTTTCCCACCAGGCAACCACTGCACTTAGAACTAAAACACAAGCAAATGACTGCCCACACCCCAGAAACAAGAGAAGATAGCTAGAACATAGAGAAACTAGGCTGCTATTATTCATTATCTACATTATTGTTTAATGTGTAGACATCAAGTGCTCCAGAAATTTGACAGCTAGATTTATGACTAGATTGAGAGAAAAGGGCTTGTCTTCATAACAAACGGCAGATGGGTGATTTATAGCCATGCTAATAAGTATTTCTTAGCAACGCCCTGCAGTGCACTCAGGGCTCAGAACCTGACCCGGCAAGCATGTCGCAAGGTTGGTTAAATCACAAGATTTGGGGGGATATTTTGGGCCAGCCATCCCACCTGCCGAGACTCATTGCTTTCGAATACCTCTAATAACATCTCTTCTGTCTATCACTTTGTGTTACGTTGTCAGCTCTGTAGAACAGGAGCATCCTTTTCCTTAGGTGTGATTCAGTGTGGCCAAGTTTCAGTCTGCCAACATGATCAGTGTGTAGGTCTTGATAGGGGCAGTCATGTCCTTGAATTCTCCTGGAGTTTACTCTAACAGTTCTTGTCCTTGAGAGCTGATCTAAAGTCAGGCATAGAGACACCCACTTACGGCTCACAGACGCCCAAGTCCTTTTGGATACCACTGTGGTCACCATCATGACTAGCAAYGGGGATATTGTCTTGCTGTGCTTTTAATTTCCTATTCAAGAGCCTGGATTTCCAATGCAATTCAGTTGCCTTTATACTGAGATAAGCAATTTGCTTTATCTTAGCAAGAATGGTTGTCTTGGACTTCCCTTCTAGTCATCCCAAGGGCGATGACATATTCATATGACATCTGAAACAGTGTATGCAAGATTACCTGACCACAATTTATTGGAGAAATGGATGAAAAATGCTTTAATTTAACTGATTAACATTTAATTAGCATAGTTAATTAACATTGATTTTAACTTTTTCAGATGAAGTGTAACACTTAACATTGACCTTAACTTTTAAAATCAAAGCTAGGTGCTAAGAAAGCCTGGAGAAAACCATGATTGATATTATGTATTATAATCTAGCTGTATGTGATCTGTACTGGAGTTACAGAGCAATGTGCATTGTACCATATAAAAGTCTAATGATAGTTAATGTTAGTTAATTAAGATGAACACTGAATGGTATTACCGTGTCTCATATGGGTATTAACATCGTATTAGAGTCTAACAAAATATTATTTTAGTTAAAACCACATATACTGACTCCGTCTAGATTCTCTGTCAGAGAAATGAATTCTGAATCCAATTAAACTGCCTATTTCAAAACCATATGATGCTTCTGGATGTCAATACAGCAAATACGAAAACAGTCTGTAGTCTAATTGGATAAATGGGTCTTCTTTATTAAGAAAAAATAGAGAACTTTGCACTTTTGTTTCGGAATTCTAGGACCATGGAGCAGAGATCTCCAGCYTGCAGGAAAATGTGTTATAATATTCTGCTTACAAGCTTAGCAAGCTCCATTTTCAGCTGATAAGGTTTTTTCTGCCTTTTCATATCCCGCCATCCTGAACTACTCCTAATGAACAGTTAATCCAGCAGTGCATTTCCACAGTGGTATACAAGGGGGATGATCAGTGTTCTACTGTAGTCAGCACGCTACCGTCTTGCCACAGAATATGATGGGGATGAACTGAGTGTTTCATTTACTCTTGGCTGTCTTTAGCAATAAGATGTCCCTTGAAGCAGACTGAAGTCACTGAATCATGCATTATCTACCACAGACCCAGATCAAAAAGCACTCTGACATCCACCTCGTCCTGTGTCAGAGAAGTTCCCATGCACATGAACATGCAGGACACACAGGTAGGGAAGGGACTTCTTTCTCCAGTTTCATGTATCAAATGCTCACAGTCTCAGACCAAGGCAGTATCTAAAGGAAAACAAAAAATTGTGAAAAAGTAAATTTACATATAGCCTTTAGGCACCTGAATATACATGTCCTACTAAATGTTAGAAGGATAAAAAGAGATTGTATTGTACTGTTAATCAACAAGTGGATACTTCTCAGCATTGTACAGCAGATGAGTCCTGTTAACTGACTTCTTAATTAACTTAATTAATTGACTAATTACATGGTCTTATTAGCAAATCCAAGTGGTTGGGTGATTCAACACTCATCACAGAAGTAAAGCAAGGAAGGACCAGGCTTATTAAAGCAGCCCGTATCATAAGAGTCTATGATGAGAAGGCTGGCTGAAGTGAATGAGGAAAGAAGACAGCTGCCATTATCAGGTCAGTTTGGGTCTATGAAGGAAATTGAGATCTATGGATGACACCAAAGCTTATTTCCTGCCCTTGTTTTTTCTGTGTTAAAGACACTATATTTGATAACCTTTCTCCAATAYGCTTTGCTTCTATGGTCTTTTCTTGTATGTTGGGTGAGAAAAGTGGCTTTTGCTTTCATAAGAAAGGAAGAGAAGTTTCATCAGTTTTAAGAGTTTGTTGAGAAGCTGCACAATTAGAAATGGCAACTAATTCTCAAAGGTGTATGTATTACAATAATGTCCACGGTGAGTTTCTATGAGCTCTTGCCTCCTCGGACAATGCCTTGTTGTGATTTTTGAATGGTGTGGTAAAGTACAGGATCCAGGTGCTGTGCTATAGAAGATAATATTCTGACCCCTCTGTGAGTTCCAAAGGCAATTGTGTTGGTAACTTTGCATTTGCCTGTGGGGCTCTCTCATAATTAGGCTATTCATGAGCTATGGGGGTTGCTTTCTACTTGTGAATGCCTTTTTTTCCCTTTGACTTATCTTTGATTCCTAGGAATTTATGCACTTTTATTCGCTTCAGAATACAGTAATGTACAAATTTCTTTTTAAGATCTGCAATATATGCATTCACCCCATGGGATCCCTCCCTGAGCCCATATTTGTTTTTTGTGTGTAAATATGCACAGTGGCCTCACTGCTGTTCGCACATGAGGAAGGATCACACTGAGGTGACTGATTATGAATCAAAATTAAAACCACCAATTGCCATTAAAGGTCACATCTTTATTAGAATTATTCATCCAAATACAATTAGCTGTGCACCAATCTGTGGGGAGGAGGAAYGGAGGGATTCTGTGAGCCTGACCTAATCCTGACCTAACTTACACCAACAATGTGCTGGTCTCTTGAATAGAGCTACTTCCACCTTAGCACARAATTATAACTGGATTCCATAACCTCCCTCCTCCCAAGCACAGGACAAAGAGAGGAAAGAAGATGTCTTAGTCTGGAAGAAATGGGTTATTTTTTTTTTTCCCCCTCTCTCTACCCTATCTTGTTTTATAAGTGACTTCATTCCTTATGCGCTGTTGGATGATGTTCCGTCAGTATGCTAGCTGTAGATGGACAGCATTTCTGGAGCAGTCACTCTGTATWGTAACAGGGTAATGCACTGAAGAGAGAAAAGGCAAGAAGACAAAAGAAAAACAAATCAGTGTGATTAGAATGATGGGTTCAAGAGGTTATTTGTGCCAACTGGTTAACATTAAGACTTAACCCCCGGGGACTGCATGTAAACCTTAGTAAATGAAATATGAGATGGAAACATGCATAAGGATTTGAAAAGCAAGTGAGCATCAGCTTTTAAATGTGAGCAGAATGCTCAAATACAAAGAACTTAGGCCATTCGCTGAGGTTMTGGAATAGAAAGAGCTGATGAGCTGGTTATTTGGGATGAATGCAGTGCTACCACCTGCCTACCAAGTGTCCAACGCCAGTTGCTCTCGGAGACAGTTTATGAGACTGTACAGACCCTTGCTCAGATTATTTATGTTGCAGAAGTAGGTTTGTTGAAGTTTACATGGTGCAGGCTTATAAAAGACTAAGGTTTGTAGGTAATATCCTGTGTTAGATCTACAGATGTACTTATTTAGGTTCTTTTCCAGATCTGAAGTAGAAGCAGCAAACATGAATGTGCCCCAAAGCTGGTCCATTTTTTCCATATATCAATTAATCTAATAAAAGACATTATCTCTCCCAGGAAACCTTTCCTTGGAACATTTATRGCAGCTCTTATATTCCTGTAACTGGGCATGTCAAAGCACTTTAAAAACATTATGTTAGATTGTATCACACAGTCTTTATTTCAAGTTAATTATTATTTTTTATCATCTTTAAAATGTGAGGAAACAGAACTGAATAGAGTTATCCAAGATAAAATAGGAAGTCTGGAGATGAAATCAATCCCAGTACTTCTCCTTAGCCACAGCCCTGGCATATGATGGGGATAAGTCAAATTTCTCTCAAGAAGTCGGKTTTTTTTCTCTTTACTGTAGCAGTTAAGAAGCAGAATGTGTTTAGCTTTATGCAAAGACGTGATGAATTTAAAAGTTCGTCCTCAACATGGTAAAGTTAAAGTAGCACAAAAATGGATATATAGAATGGGGTGAAAGCTTTATGTGTTCCTGTTGTATAATTGCTCTTCATTCTTAGATGAAAATTATGGTGTTAATTTTAGAGGTTTAAAAAAAGACAGAAACTTTCATTATCATACCTAATGGACACACATTATTCAGCGATCTGCAGCCTTTCTAGGTGCTCTGTCATTCCTGACGTTTTCAAGGCAAAAAAAAAATGCACCCCCCTCTCTTCCAGAGAGACCCATACACACATGTAAAACACAAAATGCAATTTCTTCACAACTTCTATTTATTGATGGAAGAAGCAAAGGGAGAGAAAGACTGTGTTTTATCAAAATAGTTTGGGATGAGTTTTCAAGTTAGTTTACGAAAAAAAATGTGTGAGCCTATCATTTGTTAACTGTATCTGTGCAAATGGCTTATGAGCATGGCTTTCAAACTGTTATTCCTTATTGTCTGCCCGAATTCATCTTTCGAACCACAGGGCTCTTAAGTAATGCAATTCCCAAAGCTAAATGCACATACTGTGTGTCTGCAGAGCCTCATAATGAGAGTTGCTACCATGTGCAATGCCATGTAAACACCTTTCTTCCTCCAGTTTCTAGAAAAATAGAAAAGAAGGAGATAAAGTTCCCATTGGTGCATTGCAAATGCAAGGAATGTGTCRAAAGTCTCCCGAGAAGTCGGGTTTCCTTTATGCCACAGCAGTGAAGAAGCAAGATGTGTTTTCTTTCTTTCACTTTGTCAGGAGGCAGTGCTAAAGCCTGGGGGTCAGGACCGGTGTCAAATAAACAACTTTACTGTTTTGAATTTTTTAAAGGTTGAAGCTCCAGATAAAACAACTGCCGTTTGCACACAATATGCCCTGTGATCACATGGCATGATTGATGATAAGTCAAAACAAATTTTTGTTTATTCAGCTTTAAAGTGAATGTGGCGCTCAGATTTTTCTGCGGTTTTGAATGTTGCTAGACAAACAAGGTGCACAGATGGGATGTCATAAAGGTAGAGGCCCGTTTCGCCAGCAGCGTGTTGCCTTTCCATGCTGCTGAGTCATCCGCAGAGGCACTGCAGGCAGGGGGAGGGTGGCAGTTTTGAGGGGATTCTGGAGGCTTTGCATTGCCTCCTCTCCCCATGGGCACTATTGCAATTCAGGCTGAGCTCAGGGCAAATGGTGGGTGCTCTTTCCCAAACCCAAGACCAGAAATGCAGGTGATGGACCAAACATGGGCTCTTCAGTCCAGGCTTTGCAGGGACCAAAGATGTCACCAAATCCATCAGTGGCTTCTCAGCCTTTGCCCCAGTCAGAGCAGATGAATATCCAGCATCCCTGTTCCACCCCACGTGCAAACCCCACTACAGCATCACGTTGGAGCCTTTGTGCCCATGGAGGTGCTGGCACTCCGGGTCATCCTTTCTGGCACTACACAGTCCCCCGGCCCAAGCAGGCACGAGATGGATGGAGGTGCACGAGGCAATTAATTTCCATCCGCATTGCCTCCTCTGGAGTGCAAACCTGACCTCTCCAAAGTCAGCGGGACATCTCCATGTGAGGAAATGCAAGACCGGAGCCCGAGGAGAGGCAGCGGCACGTCCTTGTGGAGCATGTTTGAATTTGTATTTGTCCTCATTTGTGTGCGCCGCATGCGGGGGGGAGGTCGCAGCGTTCGGGAGGAGAGGATTTCATAGTTCTACTGCTGAGCTAAAATAGCAGGTTGAAAGTGTAAAGGGAAAAAGCTCTGAACAGCACAGCTATTCCTTTGTTGTCCAAGAAAGCTGCAAGTATTTGCTTTCTTTTAAAAAAAATTGAACTTTCTTCTGATTATGCTTGAAAATGCAAGTAACAAACTTAAATTTTTCAAAGAGGAAATCCAAGCTTTTTTTTTTTATTTTTCCCCCCCTCTATAGCAATAGAATTCAACTGAAAGCAACAATTGTTTTCAATTTTTCTTACAGGAAATATCACACCAATTCATTGGGAAAATACAAATGAGGTCTTTTTTTTTTTAAACAGACTCGGAGATTCCCTTGAGACATCTCAGTAATTTCCTAACACTGCTATCGTTTATCCTTGGCCTTTCTTAAAGATATTTCTCAAGATTTCTGAGCATAGTCTCTTCCACTGAAACTCTTTGTATTAGAGTAAGACATTTGTTATAAACATTAGTGCAAGTAATTAGATTTTATGTCAAAATCTTACAGCGTCAAACTTATAGTGGAATGTCATAAACAGCAAAGTACTGAATAATTAGTATTTTAAATGTTTATTTGCAAAGAGTTAATGCTATTTAAAGAAGAAAAGATGGTTAATTTTATACCATTTAGTGCATTGTAATTATATGATTACCTATAGAAACTTCAGAATATGGGTTTTGAAACATCAAAGTTAGTGAAAAGTCAGCATGTAATTAGTTTCTTGCTTTGGAGCATTAGGTAGAATTACTGCAAAACTATCATTTTAGAGAGACCCTTAGGAGATTTATAATGATGGTAGACAAATATATGCATACAATATCAGTTGGTGTGCTAAAATTTAATTTTAGTGAGGAAATGTGGTTGAAGGTGATCACAATACATGGGGATGTTCTTATTTTAATATTGGTGAATGTTATTATTAGAGAATCATATCAAAAGATATGTCACCAGCGAGAAAATATCATTTATAAATCACTAATGAGTAGCAAACAGTGTTTAGCTTGGAGGTATAAGACATCTTTTCACAATGTGCATTTATGATCAAACACAAAAGATCAAGTGGGGAGGGAAAAAAGAACAGAGATCTATATTTTATCTTTTAGTTCTCAGCAATATTTTTGATGGTTAAATGGGGTTACACAATGGATACATTGAATTTCACCCTCCCTATGCAGGCAAAAAGAGCCTCTTCCCTGTTCTATACAATAAAGAGCTCACATTCTGGCCCCCAAATGTTGTCATACTTTAGGAGAACTCGTAAATACAAAGCAGCCCCTTTTTAAGATGGTCTGTACTCAAACTTAGTACTGCAGGGAGAGGAGGGAGTACTGCAGCCAAAACACGGGGCCAGCTCAGGGCTGGGCTTTTTAGGCACTAAAGGCGGTTGCTTCTTCAAGCGTGAGCCGTTCTACAGAGCTGTTCTGCTGTCAAATGTGCTCATTAAAGGCTGCCAAAACTGTTAATGTTTAAATGTCACGCCCTTATGGTACCTCTGCACAGGCCTGTGATCCCCCTCCATGCTGTTGAAGAAACGAGGTGTTGGGTCCACTTGTGCCAACATGGAAGTCCAAAGAAATATTTGGTCGGACCCATTATGCAAGAGAGGTTTTCTTAAGGCAGAGCCCTTACGGCAACATGTAACATGACAAAACTTCTTTTCCCACTCGAATTTTTACATGAATGTGATTTCTAGCGTGGAATTGAAATATATTAAAAGTACCTGGTGGTTAACCATTTAAGACCTAAGAGAAAAAATGAGGAGAGAACTGAAGCAAATACGTGTAGGTGAGGGATTATCATGAGATGGCACAGGGATTAGAGCAGAAAAAGTAAAAGCCAGTTGAGATGCTGAGATAGGAGTCAGAAGGAAAATGGATGGAAAGGAAATCAGGATTTGAGAATGGATACAGAGGGTAAGAAACAGTACAGTGCCTTAAAAAACTGGAGAAAAAGGGGGTGGTGGCCAGGAGCAGCATTTAAAGGTGACTTTTTGTGGTTCCATAATATATTATTCTTTGCATATCCTGAAGCAGAGAGGAAAGAGAAGAGCTTTTGCTGATTTTGCTGATTGCAAAAATATAATACTAATCAATAGAGGAAAAAGTATCCATCCTAAATTACAGTAGATCCATAGGTCAAAGTGAAGACGGACTCGTGTAAATAATTCAGAGACTCATTTTTGTGTCTGTATTGTGACCAATTATTTTTATTGAATTTGCAGGGCGTAAAAAGTTTATCCATGGGCAAAGCAGAAATATTTTTTATTTTGTGTGTGCTAATTTGATCAAAATACCTTGCTTTTTTACCTTTTTCCTTTATTATTAAGGTCTCTTTTCAGGCTGGAATAAATTATCACTTGCTCCTGTCATATGATGGAATAAGTAAATATATATGAAGACTTCCAGAATTAAATTCCCATCTATAGTAGATCAGAGGGTGAAACATTTCATATATTTGCCTTGTCTTGTAAAACTAGATATAAATTCCTGCATCTGACCTTTTGGGTTTGTTTTTATGGCTCTAAATTGGATTTGGGAAATATCCCACATGTACCACTTTCATAGTCCCCTGCATCTATGTCCGGTCTTTGTAAGGCAACCCAGTGCACGGAGGATGCTCAGCTAGTGGCACCAGTCTCAGTGTGATACAAAAGGATGCTCACCCACACCCGCAGATCCGGCTGAAGCGCCACGAGTTTGCTATCCCAGCGAGCAAGATTCTTAAACTAAGATTAACCTTGAAGCTCAAATGAGATAAAAACAAATAGAAATTTCTCCACAGGAATAAGAGCTTAATATAAAGGAAAGTATTTCATAACTCGCATAACTTTAATTAAGGAAAAAAAAAGGCTGGCAGGATATAGTCTATCTTAGCAACCATATGTTTAAATGTGTGTTCAGTGAGGTGCACAGAAGGTGTGCACGTCTCATTATTAACTAAGCAGAGCTGTGTGTACAACTTCCTTGAAGTGCTGACAATATCGCTCACACATTTGCATGATGCTCATCCTTTTGCCCATTATGCCTGCGCTGTGTGGAGYGATCTGAGCTCCGCTGGTACAAATTAAAGCAGCTTTGTACCGCAGCACATCCAAGCGGTTGGAACAGCCTTTCTGGGAAGAAAGGGAAAAATAAAAAGGGGAGGGTAAGGGATAAATGAGGGGATGAAGTGGAAGTTAAGAACTTCTTTGAGCAGGAGTCTCTCTGGGTGACCTTCTTGCTATAGTAAAGGAAACAGCTGAGAGAGTTTGTAGTAATTCAGTGCTTTCAGCCAAAGAAAGGCCACCTTCCCAAAGAGCAGTATGGTTTGGAGAGATGCATAGTACTATCTCAGGTTCCAGGTTGCTGTTTGGAAAATTGTATCGTATTCCTTTGTTTGGATGCTGCAGATAGGTTGGGAATCACAGTCTGCAGAAGGYGTGGTAGAGAACACTGTTGATAAGTTTGCTGTGACTTTCTGCTGAGGWGCTTGGCAAGGTTTCCTCCATAGTACTGTAAGTCATTGGTGGAACGATGACTTCAGGAAGGGATAAGAAAGCTCTAAGCATTAGTGAAAGTGCTACTGAGCACCAGGATTTTATGTGCMTCTCTTGGAGTCACAGTCCTTGATTTCTGAAGTCTTGACCTTGGCAAAACTTGTAAAAACRCAGTGTGGTCTGCATGACATCACGGAACTGCTGCCACAAGGTCAGCAACTCCGGGCCCCTCTTTGGCTACCTCTTGGGCTGTCCGTGCGACTGGATGAGATTTCTCTCTGCTGAAAATTAATGCAGCAGTTGGACTGCTCTTGTCTGTATATGATCTGGCATTGCCCCGGTAAATGGTACGATCCAGGCAAGGATCGTAATGGATGTATCTTTGTTGATCCAGAGACCATGCAAATAAAAAAGAGAAATAATTATATGTACTCTGCCAATTATCTGACTTCCAGATCAGCTGATAGTCTGTATATGAATTCATAATGAATCCATAAAGAACCTTTGACCTCTCTCTGAATAAGTAGAAAAGCACTCCGGCTAGGCTGAACGTTTCTGAGGCCACAGGAAAACTGAAGAGGAAGGTGCTGCAGTGGTAATGAGATGAGTCCACTAGAAAGCACAAGTATTTTGTGAGTAGGATGGCTCGGGGTATGATGTAAGCCTCTCGATAAGAATTACAAGGCCTTTTATGGAACACTGAAACAAATCACGGAAAACAGGATGAGCACACAGTATTAAAAACAGCAGATGAATACATTCAGCCTCTGCATCAAAAATAAACTTGCAGTTACCCTTKCTTCTTTCCAAATAGGAAGTCTCCTTTCTTAAGCATAAGAAAGCCTCTTCCCTAACACCCAAAAAGGGGCCTTGAGAAGAGATGTACAGGGGGAGCAGGGTGGGCATAGTCTTAGAAGTGCAAAGCCCAGCACATGGMAGCCAAGGAGTCGGGCAGCCCCAGGAAGGAGATAGTGGTGCAAAGTAGACTTCAGATTTGTTGTCCCATCTGGCACCAGCACCCTCATTACAGCTCACTGCTGGTAAGAGTTGCAAAAGAAGCAGAGGAAATATCTGGTCTCTCAAACTCTTCCCCAGAGAGCTGGATGCGCATTGCTCGAAACAACTCTGTGGTTGAAATCTCTGTTTCTAATCCAGTTGTAGTTTCTTTTTTGCTCAAGTGTGTTTCAGGAGGAAGGACTCTCAGATGCTGCTTCTTTAAAAAGACGCTTATATCTGCATGATTATACTTTGATTTAGTGCACGTTTTCCCTGGAAAGGTCCATGAGTACATATCCCATTTTAAGACATGCTTTTACCAACTCCCTAACTGAGGGATCATAAAATAGAACAGCCCTAGCATATTTACACATTCCTACTGTATCAGAATGTACCCTAATCACAACAGCAACATTATGCTGTACCTAGTGTCATTCTGGACTCACGGTGAGATCTGGCATTCAGAAGCTGTTGCCAGTTAGGAGAAGTCTGGCTCCATCAGTGTCACTGCTGACCACAGTTGTCTGTGCAGACTGTTKTYGACCCCTCTGTCTCTGTTTTAAAATGCTRGGTATCATTATCTTTTCTAGAGCTRTCTTTTCTAGGCTCTTTCTTTAGATGAAAGCATGCTSTGTCCCATGCCTGGAGCTTCTTACTCCACTTGAGTGCCACAACACAGAGAGCACCTTCCATTAGGCCATTCTCGTGAGTGCAGAGTAAGGGTTGCAAAGCATTGCAGGCAGTTGGGATACTTGCTTTCTTCCTGCTAATCTTGGCTATCCCATGATGTTGATCGTGTCAGGGTGAGGTTTGCACAAGGCGTGGGTCCCTAAACAGCTCTTCTCAAAAAGCAAAATTGAGAAGGTCCTTTACATATAGGAAGGACATGGCCATTAGCAACGTTTGCAAATCAGCAGTGTTAGTGACCTCCAAGTCGTGTTGGTGAGGTGGTCCAGGCTCGTTACTGTGTTCCCTTGCCTTGCATTCTGTTTCCTAACTATTACTGCGGACACAGGAACCAGTTCAGACAAAATAAACCTTGCCCTTTGCCCGCTGCTCAGGCCTAGCCCAAAGCAGTTCTTTCCTGCATTATGAAAGCCTGTCTCATTTTTGTTTCCATGCTCCTCGGTGCTTCCTGGCCCGTTGAGAATGGGAACACAAGCGCCCCAGTACTGTGAGAAAAGCTATTCTTGACCTGAACCTGACCAGAAACAGGAAGTAATAGAAATCTCACAAAAAAAAAAANAAAAAAAAAAAAAAAAAAAAAAAAAAAAAAAAAAAAAAAAAAAAAAAAAAAAAAAAAAAAAAAAAAAAAAAAAAAAAAAAAAAAAAACAAAAAAACAAAAAAACACAACTTTTCTCCTGAGATCTTCAGCCGGGGGGTCGTTTTCCGAACTCTCCCTTTCCCTGATGTAACCACTGCCTCTGTTTATACCAGTATAATGGAGCACAACCCCAATTATGGAGGTTCCCCTAAAGCTCTGCAGAAAGATCAAGCTTGCATGTGCTTCYAAACCTAATCTACTGAGCTTTTGGGCTTCTCCCATCACTAATTGCTTGTGTTTCTTGGATGTATACCAAGAAATTAGTTCACATTCATCTGCAATTTTCTCTTTTGTTTGATTGGTTTGAGGGCTGGATTTTAAGAAGGAGAATTACCTAGAATAATGCCATCTGCATTCCGCATCAAGAGAATCCAACCGGAAGCAGCAGTACAATGTTTTTCAAACTGTATGATATGTTAATACATAATGACACACTGCACAAACCGACACATGGTTTCCACGAATACCAGCGAGGTTTCTCTTCAAGGAAAAAGTAATGAAATGGAGCAGACCTCAACCCAACCACAGCAGTGCCAACCTGAGCATCCACYAGGGACATAATCAGAAATCACATACTCACTGCTGAGGAGCTATAATTAAACTAGATTTAATTTTAATGGAAATTCTTCCCAGAGAAAAAAAAAAAAAATACCAGTGTTCCCCGCCCCCCCACCTCTAGTGTTGTTCCACTTTTCCAGGCGTTATGGAAACAGTTACAGGATTCATGTGTTTTGCAACCCCAAATGTTTTCAAAACAAATAGAACATCTAGAAAAATGAAATTAGTAAATCTTTTACATTCATCCTCAAAAGCTGCTCATGCTGAGGTTGTACGGGTTCATCAGCATCAGATGCTTCCTGCCGGCTGGTGCCTCCACCCAACACATGTTTTAAATAATAATCAAGTTCAGCCCTTGCAATTATATTTTTGTCTTAACGCTGTTGTGTGGTGATGGTTCTTTTATCCTACTTTTATCTCTTAACTTTATGTCAGTACTRTTCCTATCTAGGGATGTGAAAACCTGATAACTTTAAGAGGATTAATACTGAGGAAATGTGCTTTATTAGTTTGGATTTGTTTTGTTAGTGCCCTGCAGTTTGATTAGCACAAGGAAGATGACAGAATATTGTTTGCCCAGGCAGAGAKAAAATAACACCAAGCAGAGAGTTAAATATATATCCATTTATTGTTTGTTGGGTGTGTGTCTGCATGCTGCCGTCCAGCACGATCCCAGTCCTTGTGTACCCATGGAGAAAAAGGCTGGTGGGATCATTGGGGCTGTGGTGGGTTGGTACCCATGTGTGCTGTGCTTGACATAACCCTGGCTTGACATAACACCTTGTAAATCCCTCTTATGCAGCAGTGACTGACATGTTGCTCAGAAAATCTTTGCGTTACCTTCTTAGGATAAATGAGCTGGGCCAAGTCGAGCACTGCAGTGTGTGCTAGCCAGGCTAGCTAGGCTAAATTTAAGCTGGGTAGCGTGGCGCCGTGGCCCTGCGATGTCCCCGTGCTTGTGTGCTCGTAGGGCGCCTGCAGCAGCAGCAGAAGTGCTCTGATGGGCAGAGAGGCCTCCCGYGGGCTCGGGGGTACCCTCTGATAGTGAGGCTGGCATCGGCAGGAGCTAGAAATGTAGTTAAATACGCTTCTTTGTGTGATAGGTGCATGGAAAACCCATTTTTTCATTTTTGGCAGAAAGCAGTTGGAATGCGACTGGGCAAGCTCCAGACCCATGCTCACTTTGCCAACTTTTGTAATAATGGGAAGCTAGTTACAGTAAACAGTGGTAAATAACACACTCATGAAATCCAGTGGGGAATAAGTGATTTGTTCTTATACAGAAAAACAAAAAAGGAGACATTTCTTTGTTTTTTAATGCTGTTGTGCTCCACCCACACTGTCTCCAGCATATTCCATAATAGTGTTGGCTCTAGAGAAAAATGCATATAATGACCGGACTTAGTCCTCTTGCACAGAAGCATGACCAGATAATAAAACAAAGATGCTGGCTTATGAAAAGATCCACATTCAACTGCTTCTGACACATTCATTCACCACTCACTTTCTCCATTTTTGCATGTAGCAAGAGTTTGGCGAGTGGATTTATTCCCGATTTGTGCTGGTGAGAGTGAAAACAGAGTGAGCACAATGCTATTTCTATCTGTGTGCCCAATATATAGTGTACTACTTACAAAATATTTATCTGCGCTTCCTCCCACCCACTACTTGGTTACATTCATCACTGCATGGGAGGAGAGGTAGAAGGCACAGCAGATAGATGAAGGCTGGAGGGGATATTTGCTTGAAAGAGGCACCGTGAGTTATAATGAAGACTGTTCTGAGGAAGACTTTTCAATATTTTCTGAAAGTAAATAACAAGTTTACTTAGATGCTATATCATTCCAGTGCCCATAAAGGATATCKTACCATTTCCAGGATAAATTATTTTTGTAATTAGATATTTTTACTTGGATTCTCTGACTGAAATTTAAACCCATCCTCTCATACCTCCAATGGTCAGGAAGAATAGTTTATTCCCTTTCTGCCRTAGCCTGTTGCACATTTGATATCTCCCTTTCCACCCTGACTGACCCCCATTCTCCTCTTCTTTCCCCTTCCTTGCAAGTCATCTTCCCTTAATTTTTAAGCACTGACAGTGGTCTCCACTGGATTCTTTCTGGTTAGGCTTGCTTACTTGAGCACACTGCTGAAGATCAGAAAATATGCCCACATCCTCGGTGGCTCRGTCTTTTATCACAGCAGTGTGACCATTGCCTTGTGATCAATCCTAGGCCTTCCTGTGGGGGCTCACCTGGAGAACTCCTATGGAGTTAGTTGTTCTTCATCTTGTCTTTACATTGTTGAGTATTCCTATCCCTCTGTACTGCTTAGCATGTATCTTAATGAGTTGCACCACGTTTTATTACCTCTTTATTGCATGAACATATGCCGCCATGGTTGGTTTTGTCTACAACAGTAGTATACTCTGTATTCCATCATCCAGTGGAATTAATGAAATTGCTGCAAACTAGCACAGGACACGTTGTCACCACTCACCAAAATCCRAATGTCACGAATACACTGTCCCGTGTATCCTTGTGGAATGTGGATTTGGTTTGGACGGCAGCGAGACCAAGAGATGAGTCTTTCCCTGTGGCCGGACTTCTGCCCGAGCACAGAGTGGCAGCCACCAGGCTGAAATAACTTAAAGACAGTGTGCAGGTTCCTGGAGTGCAAGAACTTGCCTCTGCTGCTGCTTCTGCTTTCCGCCTAGCTGTTACAGCCGGGGTCTGATCTGAAAATATGTCCTTCCTGTGAGGTTCAGACCACAAAACTGACTGACTGCCACATTCCCCTCTTGTTTTTTCCTTGGGTAGCTGTATAAATCTAGTTTATCACATCCACTACTGTGCCAAACACGGTTAGCGTTTAAGCAATCTATGAAGTCAGAAGCTTCCCAGGGAGAGTTTTTCTTTGCTTCATCTGGACTCCTCCAGCCTATACAAGTGCACACAGCATGGTCCCTCAAAAGGTCCTCACTTGTCACCTCCGGGAAATTTTGCTACTTCATAGCTGAGCTCTTTCACACAGAAACATTGAGTGTCTGTGGAGAAGTGCAGGTCACGTTGCTGAGCTCCAGCTTTGCTGGGTTTCTCTTTAGCTAGAGAAGGAAAATGATGCTGAGGAATTTTCTTCAAGTGCTTCTCCTAGTCTGTTCCCAGAGAGTGTCCCAGATGGGRGAAGCAGCCTAGAAGATGGGAAATGATAGTGCTGGGATGAGCAAGAGCATTTCACTTGCTGTAACAGGACACGTCAACCCTTACTGGAACAGGAGGTGAAATATTGGCCAGAGCTAAGTGAAAGGCTCTCACTGTCTGGGATTTCATCCAGATCAAGTAGGTTRTGGATCAAAAGGAGCACTCGGGGCTCTCTGTGTATAATCATCCACTTGGAAGTAGAGCAGAGTAAGGAGCTGAGGGAGACCATGTGTCCATCCTGGACGACTGTGATTCCCTTCCTCTTGCACCAGAGCTTCCAGTCCTGCAGTGTGTTACGGGCATGTCCCTGAGACCCTCTGGGTATCATTTACTGGCCCCCTGAGTAACTGATCCTCCACTGAACACGGTGCTGAAGATGGAAGAAATAAATAAATAATAAATAATTCAGAAATCATCTTTTCTCACATAAAAATCCATGTTCCTAGGGAAAAGTACACAAAAGTGAGGCCAGAAATAATCTGTTCAATTCCAGCAAAAGCTCTGATTCCCCTGTTCTTTTGTGCAAGTCACAGACTCCCCTTTCTCCTCCCATAACAATCTCATGCATAATAAAAACAGGGCTTCCTCTGAAAATCTTTTGTTTTCCAAAAATATGAAGAGTTCCAGGGAGAGCCTCCAAGATCAATTTGCTATCTGATTCCAAACAGAGCTGAACAAAATCTCTGGTCTTCTCCACTGCCAAATATTTGTGGTGACATGGAGGATCTGCCCCTAATGTCAGCAGGAATATCAACAAAACATTTCCAGCATGTTTTCACAAATTTGCCATCAGTTCTCAGGCCATTTGCTGAATTTCTATGGACATTGTGGAGTCACTTTGTTAAAGCTGTCCATGTACAGAGTTAAAATAACACCCTGTGCCTTCCCACCACCTTTACCTCCCTACAAACTTTTTAAATGCTATGGGATGCCTTCARATTTTGAAAGAAACACTCCTGCTTTCATTATAAACAAAGAAAACTTAACATTAGTGTCTCTAAGCCAAATTCAGGGGGAAAAAAAAAAAAAATCAGATTCCCCTACGCAGTTGGAGAGGGAAAGACAAACAAATGTAATGAAGCCAGGCAGCTGAAACTAAAAAACAAGAAAAGGCACTGATTAATGGAGAAAAATAACGTGAATTGTATTTTTTTTCAAGACCACTTCTATCAACAGCCTAAACACGAGGCAAAGTGAAAGTGTAAGCGCTGCTCTGTGTGCCCAGCAGCACCCGCTCCAGGGCAGAGSTGCCCTGGGGCCCTTGCTGCCCTGCATTGGGTGCCCTGCTGGTACCGTGGCCACCACCACCTCCTCCTAGACAGTTTTCCAGGAGAGATACAACTGYTGTGTTACAGATGATGTGCACAGCACCTGGTGCCCACCTCCTGCTCSCAGACCCCCTCTCCTTACCTCCAGGTCCTCCAGGTAGGTATATGGACCATGCCCAAAGTTTTGGGCAACCTCAGCTGATGTTTCTGCTCCTTCTTCAAGGGCTGGAATGGCTGAGAAATTAGGTCCTGCTGTACATCAGCTGCTGCTGATGTGAGCTGTGGCTGAGCAGGGATACTCTGACACCATCMTCTGTCTGTAGGTCTATTTTGGGCCTCAGAGCTTGGGGTTTTCACCTTCTCTTACAGCAGCAGCCAAATCCGCAGCAAGTGCTGAGCCGTTTCCCAAAAAATGCCCTCTGGAAATGCTGCCGTGGGTTGATACATGTTTTCAGGGTGGAGCTGTGAGGTTTGTGGCACATGGTTTTAGTTCCTTCTGCAGCTAATTTTCCATGTTTCTGCTGACATAAGTGCTCAAGCAATAGACTCTTACAGACTTGAATTGAAGGGACTTCAGCTTAAGGGACTATGTGCACAGTGAGTTTATGGCTCTCCTAATGATTTCAAATACCACTTATATCATTGTAGGAGTCACTGAGTCCGTAAGAGATAATATAAACCTCTTCCTCAACATAGTCTCTCTTGAGATATAGCTAAATGCTGCAGGCACACAGTACTGTGACTGAATGCATGTAATAGGCATTTGTGCATGCAAATGGCCAGCTATATGTGAGCAGGTAATTACTTGATTTGCATGCCCAGACATGCTAATTCAAATGTAGATTAGCTGTGCAGTAGATAGTTTGCTTGTACAGTTGCTTATTTATAAAAATGGGTATTTTGTGCAGCAAAAAAGCACCTTTTGCYCCCTAGAAATGAGATATGAGTGTGCCTCAGGTGGCATGGGTTTGCATCTGTTTGGGATGARTGTCATCATCATGGGAAGATGGGGCTGAACTGTCCTGCCAAGCTCAGACTTAACTTCACTTACAGAAAGTGGCAGCCAAGAGTTGCTATCTGACACCTACCAGAATAAACGCAAGTCTTTCTGGTGGCTTAAATGGGCTTAAATGGGTAGCTAAATATTGGGCCAAGCCCAGTATTTAAGATATTTCTTAAATTATTTTTAGTGGAGGAAATGTTGTGCACTAATATGTGAATGCATTAGCAGATAGATCTGTGTGTCTCTGTATCTGGGGTGGTTATCAGCTGCACATTCCTGGCTTTGAAGTCCCTTCATCAAAACTTGTGAAATTATTTTGGCGATGTGGCACTCAGTGAAATATTTACTTACAGAAACATTTTGCTCTTGCATTTGCAAACTTCAAAACCCAAGTACCACACAAGCCATGATTATTATATTTTCAAAGTTAGTAATGATGTGTTTTTCTACAAGAGTATTGGTATATGCAAATAATTACTTTTTTTTTTTTTCCTTTCTGATACAATTTTATTATTAGAATTGCTAGTAGTGGTTCACCAATAAAGGCGAACATCACATTAGGATTCATGACAGTTTTCACATTGTATTATCAATATGTGGAAATAATTGTCTGCTCCGGGATTAAATTACATTATTGTGTATCTTTTTCATGCCTAATAAATAATGATGGATGGCTTTTATTTTCATCACCACCTGCAACCATTTAGTCACCCCTTGATTGTTGAAGATAAAATAATAAAAGGCAAGTGTTATGTTGCAAGCGAAAGAATGCAGTCAAAACAGTTGCATGTTTCGTGTTTCTGTCTACCTTTTTCTAGTCCCTAAAGAGTAATAGATGGTGTTCTGGGAAGGCTGGCAACCTGCAAGCTGGCAAACAATTCTCATAAATTCGACAAGGGGGAAAAGGTGGAAATTTTTTTTTCAGTAAAACAATAATTATTTCTTAGTGCTTGTTTCATGATCTGAAAATTAGGTTTTTGTTCTGCTGTGCAAATCAGTTACGTGCAATTAGAATGCAAAGCGGGGCCACATCTTAGTGTTTAGCCTTTTTTAAATAGAAATGAAAACAGCCTGTAAATTGTACCAAAGTTTAAAATGYGTGCTAGGTAATTTTGAAATTCAAAGAAATAAAACCATGCATATTAAGAAGCCCACTCTGCTCATTTCATTATATTTKTAATTGCCAATTGTGAGGCTTAATAGTAAAAATAGATGTTGCATATTTTGGCAAATTGTAATGGTTAARTTCTTGCTGGTGTTTACAGATTTATGCACACGTGCGTGGATACACCCAGGGTCACAGCTGCTGTCACTTCTTACATGATCTTTTTTTTTCTACTAGGTCAAGTGTAATCTTGAAATTGTTACAACTCCTACCTGTACATTCTGATCCAGAAACTCTTTAAGCTGCAAACAAATGCAGTTGACAGTTTTAGTTAAAGCCTACATTAGCCATTGTCACAAGTCTTTAATCAAACTCGCCCGCTTTGGTTTTTCCGTATCGTTATCACACCGCTCAGCGCTCGGGCTGCTCTCCGCGGAATGCCGKAGGAGCCTTTTAAAAATAGTACAGCAATATTTAGAATGGAAAGTTATCRCTGGATAATTTCATTAACTGTGAGCGTATCAAAAAGAGCCCAAGACAAAGTCGTCCTCTTTTTTAGCAGAATAGTCAGGTCTGAGTCAAAGGTTTATTCTCTGTGTGCAGTTTCACATGCTTGGCTCTATTATCTTTAAATCACAAGATGACAAGCTTCTCAGGCATACCAGAGAGTCAACCAAAATCCAACGGTAATAGATAATCCTATCAAATGTCAAGTTACTGAGGAGGAGCGGTTTGAAAAATAGGCCAACAGTCCATTACTTGATTTACCTTGAGAGGATGTTAACATTTCTGTAGTCTACCTCCAACAAGGTACACTTTTCTGTATTGCAAAATTGTTTAAAAGCATCTGTTTGAGGCATTTAGGACTATTTCTGCTTTTTGTGCAGTTTAAAAACATAGTTTGAATTCTCTCATATAAGCAGAACGTACTGTATAAAATAAATATTTTTCCTTTGGGGAAAAATCATGGTGTTTGCTTTAGCCCACCTCCCGTGAACACCTAAAATAAAATACAATCATGCATTTACTAATCCAAACATATAGTGGAACTTATAAGTGAATCTCACTAATAGCTGAAGAGTGGTGTTTCTTGAGGGGTCCCCTCTCTTGACTTACACAAATGCCCAAACTATAGGAAATAACCCTCAGAAATCATAAGCAGAGACATGAATAGCAGAGCTGTTATGGGGCCATTCAGCTTGGATACACCAGGCCCTCCTTGCAGCTCAGGCCAGTGCATTAACATGCATGGGATGAAGCCCATGCCCATGCTCTGAGTCCCTCAGAATTGTGGCTGCTCCATCAAAAGAAGCTCTCCTGCAAAAATGCCCCGTGTGCATCACTGCTGAACAGGAAGGTCAAATGCAGCATCCTCCGAGAACAGTGCTCTGAGCTTTTCCCGTTGGATTTAGGCAAAGCATTGCCAACACAAAGAAAACAGAAAGCAAAGAAAAAAGAAAGTGGAGGGGCTGAACTGGCACTTTCCATGAGAGTATTCCCATTAATTGCAGCAATTCATTGCAATACATGATGCAATTTTTCCCTGATACATTTGCAGTCCTTGCTTATCTACTTTGAGTAAAACAAGGGCTGCCTCTGCAGCTGAGGCTCCTCTTCCTCATGCACCCCAGAGGACTTTGGGGATGGGACGGAGCTGTGCTGCATGGCTGTGCTTTCCCAAACTTTCCTGCCCTCTCCAAAATAAAATAGTGAAATTGATAGTGAAAAATAAGTGCTCCCCAAGCTCCACCTGCAGCCAGGGGCAATCGCTGTCTTTTGGATCTACATGCTCCGTCCTAGCCCTCATCAACAGGGAGGTAATTTTTGGACTCAGCTCATTAACACCAAGCTGTTGATGGAGCTGTAAACACTCCACCCTGCTGCCGTTCCCAGTTTGTGACCTGCTATTCTCTTCTGTTTAGCTGACCTGCCACGGCATTTCATATGAAAAATATTTGTTTTACATTCACAGCGGTCGCTGCAACCCCTGAAGAGGCCTGACGCCTCCTCTGACATCCAGAAAGGACCGTGGCGGTGGAAAGGGAAGCCAACCCCTTTGGCTGGCCCTCTGCAGCAGGAGTGGGATACGCGGCGGCTGGGGACACCGCAAGACCTAGGCAACATATTGCTCAGCTCGGAATCAGGCTTTCGGCAGGTAGCAAGCATGCACGCAAGGCAGCAACGGGCATGAGGACAAGGAAACACCAAGGATGGCAGAACGAAATTGGATTTGGTCAGCAGATTTGTCTACAAACCTGGTGAGCAGAGGTGCATCCTGCTTGTCCCATCGGCACCTAAGAGATATAAAGCTCTGCCCTGCAGTCTACTTGGTTACCCCTTGGTGCCCCCGTCACTAATACAAGACCTGGGAGAACGGAGCTGCACGTGGCTTAAGCCATGGAGCCGGCGGGATTTCTGCACCACCATGAGCAGATGTTGCCAAGTGGCTGAAGCCTTTTCAAGGTGCCTTGGATCCCGACCCTATTCGGTGGTACAGCACCTGCTCCAGTGGCTCCCAGTGCCATTCGGTCTGTCCCGAGGATCCTCCGAGCAGAGCTGCCAGCGTGTGTCAGGCCACGGCTTCTCGGGCTGGCGGTTCAAAGTGCCGGCAAGAGCTGAGTGGGAAGACTTAGACAGCATCCACCCACGGCGAGCCAAATTAATCCCCGGGGTTACGTTATTTAAGTAAATAGACTCACTGGGCTGAGCATCAGATTATGCCTCTGCTCTCGTCAGCGCTGCGAGGTTGTCACCCACGTCTGATGTGGGCGAAGGTTGCAGAGACCAGTGCTTCAAGAACTGTCCTTCCCGTGCCTCTGCAGGCTCTGTCATGGGCACGGTGTACAAGGCAGCACGGTGATATTCTTTACATGCACAAACACATTCTGGTGAAGAGGTGCAGCAACTGGCAGTAGGTGGGAAACATCACCAGAGCACCACAGAAGTATTTGCTCCTGCGTTTGATATGCTGTATGACCCAAAGGAAGCTCACAAGTAGGAGCTGCCAAATTTGTTGGCAGTTTTATCTGCTAGGCAAGAGGGATGACTGCCCCGCACAGGTAAGGTTTAATGTTTTAATTCTGTCTTTCTCCTCCTCTTAGCTTTGACCTGATTAAAATCAAGCTGAGGTGGCTGGGCCATATTAACCTTCACCTTGTAGATATTAAACAAATACCTGGAGATACCTAGAACTGCAGCTTCCCTTACCAGAAGGGGACCAGTCAGTCCCCAGACCAGTCAGTCAAGCAAACAGCACACATGATCCACAGAGCCTTGTTATTGTTGTGCAAGCGGATGTCTCCAGAAAGGCTAAAATATGGTTCAGAGATCATGTGATTTGGGGTGAACTGAATCTGCACATTTTAATTAAAATGGCTATCATCCACATTTTGTTTTCTTTATAAACATTTGCAGAGTATCAGTAGCCAATCTAAATGTCTCACCAGACGAGTACATACTGTACTTCATTTCTTTTTTCTACAGTGCTGGAGAAAACACTTTAGTTGGAGCCAGCTGATGTGCTGTCCATAGGTCTCAAGGGCAGACTCCTTCAGCTAAACAGAATCTTCATGTCCTTTCCAAACCTGCTTCGTGCTCCTTATTCTGCCTTTTAAAAGCTCATTGAACCACTTCTGCTCTCCACCATGCTCGGGCATCTCTCCTTCCCCACCAAGCCCAAGGGTGTCTCGGAGTCAAGTCTGGCCTGGCTGTCCAGGTGATTAACAAGAAGTGTGCCTGGCTTCAGAGGGCACTCCCAAGGGGTGTGTGAACTGCCCTTTCTCAGCAAGGCTGCAGTCCCCTTCGCTTCTCATTTTAGTATTTCCCTCTTTCAGTGCCTCCGATCCGGATCATCTTGTCCAGGCAGAGGGCAGCGCCTGGCCGCAGAGGCAGCAGGAGCTCGGCGGATGCTCTGCTCTAGGCTATGAGGGCTACAGGCTCAGCTGTGGATGGAGGGCAGCCAGGGCTGCGGACAATGACAGCCTCGTTATTGGAAGGTGAGCCTAACGAACCTGCTGTCAGCCCATCTCTTGTCTCTTTTCAGCAAGGAGAAAGGATCTAAGGAAGCTCTTTCCTGCTCACCCTTTAGACAGAGGCATTTAGCATCTGAGTGCTGCAGCTCTCCCTCACTATGAAGACTAGAAAGGCATTTTTATCTTAATTAGAAACTTTTGGCGCCCTACTTTCTTGAGAGCCCTTGTCCTGCCCACTTGTCATCTCAGTCATCACTGAGGGTACCACAAGCCCAGAATAGCTGATTTCAAAATGGTCTTGGCAACATGCAACCCAAGGGCTCCCATACACTGGAGCCAGTGGAAATAGCATCCTCAGGGGACCTCATGCTGGCCATGGCTCCTCCACTTGCTCCTCAAGGCTCATGCAGCAATAGCTGCCCAATTCCCTTTGACAGAGCGCTTAAATAAGTTTCCACTAAGTCCAAACTTAAAAGGCCTCCTCCACAGGCAGAGATATGGATATGTATCAGAAACAAGCATCCCAAAGTGTGACCTTCTGCAAAATCTGTGGTACAGGAACCTACTCAGGTCCTCATATCCGTCAATGGTAATTGTTTTTCAATTTTCCTTAAAAAAATCATTTTTAAGAAAGGAAAATAAACTCCCTTCCTTATATTTTAGCTTTCTTTTTGTTCTGGTGTTGTTCAAAGGAAAGTTGTCAGCAGAGTTTCCTTAATATCTGAGCTGGGAAAACTGTCAAGGTTTTGGTAGTTTGGCAAATATCTTTTACTTAGCTGACTCCTGCTGCCATGGTCTCCAAGGAGTCAATAACCTTAATAGTCACACTAGGCTCCTGGGAGGCATGAAATTGCTATTATCTTCATTTTGCATAGGGGGAAACTGAAACTTCTTACCTAGTCCTATAGGGCACTTGAAACAAGTCATTGCCTTTTTTCTTCCTAGAAATGTGTTTGACCTGTTTGTAAATGACACAGGTAAGGAAAATGAGTGAAGGCCACTGGACCTACGTGAGTGACAGGGAAAGGATTAGAAGAAATGGCTCACTGCAGCTCCCTGACATCACTGCTGCTAGCCCAAGCATTTCTGGATCTGCATAATAGTAAACTCAACATCTGATGAGTGCTAATTATTACGTAATTTGTAGTAAATGGTTGGGATAAATCAACCAACTTCAAGACTACTCATAAAAATGAAAGGCTGGTCTGCAGGACAGTGCAATAAAAGGGTATTTAGGTTGCTTGTGCCTTGAAATTTTGGCAATGTGAAGTTAACTAAAGTGTGAATAGCTCTCTTTGCAATACATTTATTAAAAGAATAGGTATGAAGGAGAAACATTTCATGCATACTTAGCTGACATGACAAGTGAGGTTTATTGCTACTGCTGCTAGAATTACAACATTCTTGCTGCAGAAATGGATGAAGGATTGCTCGTGTCAGTCAAAACTGAGTCACTGCCATGCCCCGTTACCATGGCTAGGGTAACTCAAGATGAGCTGCACTAGGAAGATGTGAGTAGTTTTTCCACTCTGAGTCCCTTCCTGATGCAACTCATGTGGCACTTTCCTAGCAGGAAATGGCGCTATGAGCCACATTTTGCTACCTCCGTGCCCTTGTAGAGACCATCCCGCCAGAGATGGAGAACAGTTTTTCTAGAGTGCTCGCATCCTYCTTAGATTTGGCAATTCTGTTGGAATGGCCATTATTGCTCTGAGTAGATTTGTGCTTCTGTTAGGGTTTCACATCTGGTATATTGATAGGTACAGACAGAGATCCTGACTCCATTCCACAGCGGTTGTAAAAGCTGCTTCCAGGATGTCTGAGAAAGATTTCCCTTCGCAAAGTTTGGTTTTTCTTAACTGCTAATGGATTTGAATAGGACTGTCAAGAAAGCTGTGGCTAATACCATATCGTGAATACCTAACTCTAAAGATTCAGGGACATCTTGGAAATTAGTTTTTGCCCTTCCAGATCAGGCCCTTCATTTGTACTGTACTGCTTAAKTGAGTAAGTTTTGGCGTTTTTTTCCTGAGTAAATGGACAAAAAGACAAAAAAAGCTTTTCCAGCCTTCAGGGTCCCCATTGCCCAGTCCARTTTCAATGGATAATTTATGAGACTAACAGAAAAGAAGCATCACCTATGATAAAGAAAYACAGAGCAGAAGAACTATAAACTAAATTGTTGGTTTCACGTATAAGTTATTTTTAAGGCACATATCTCAGAAAGACAAGGCAAAACCATAATCGGACACCAAAACAGCATCTCCCTAAACTTTTCATAAAAACAAATTAATGGAAACCTTGGGCTTTTATTAGTTTTTTCCTCTTCTGAAATGTTTGTGTATTTTTGTTGTGTTAATATTCTTTCCATGATGGTGTCTATGTGAGAACTGGAGATAAAATAAGACAGATGTACTGACCATGGTTACCAAGGGAGCAGTTTCCTTAGCAATGGCAAAGCAGTTGTCAAAGCAGTCAATGTTCCTTCTCCCTCTCTCTCATATGAGTTGTTTTTACTAGTTTGCATAGCTTGGTTGCACAAACAGCTGATCGTAAACACCTCTCCCCAATTTCCRGGAGCGGGCAAACAAGGCCGAGGTGGGTAATTATTCAGCTGGTTTCAGTGCAGTGGCTACATGGAACTTTTTCATCCATTTTACCGCCGCTCAAAAGTATTTGCCTTCTAAGGAATGCAGAAGTCATCCAAATGGAAGTGTAGCCATGTGCTCCTCACCCAGGAAAAAGAGCTCTAGGGGGGTGAGTGGTATGAAATTGCCACCTCTCCAGACCATGGTCCTCTTAGGGATGAAGGAGGCAGCTAAAATAACCCCTATAAATAGGGGCTTTCGTGGCTGCCTTCATGAGATGGTTATTAGCAGAGAGTGGAAGTCTGTCTCATCCACGCTCTGCAGGGCTGAAGAGCATTTTCTGTGGCCCTGAACCACTTACCACTCTCTGGATACTGCTAGTGGTGGGGATAAATGSGAGCGGGTCCTGCCTGCAGCCCCCCACCAGGCACCATCACCCAGTGGGGGCAGGAGATGGGGAGGAGATGAGATGGGCTCCTGCACGGAAGGGGTCAGCTCTAGGAAGATGGTGCAAMCCCTAAAGCACCGGGCAAACCCTGGAGTCTGTAACTCCAGGCACCCTCTTGTGCTCGGGGAGCCAGGCGGGAATGGAAGTCTCCCGGTATGGGTCACATGAGAAACTGTTAATCCTGAGCAGAGTCGTCCTGAGAGCAGCAAGGACCTGTTGAAACTCTTTTCTAGCATGAGTTTTTCTAAGTTACATAATAGTTTATGACGAAACTGTGATTAAAATAGTGTTCTGTAGTATCCTGGCAGTGAGGAGGGAGAACTGTGGCAGTATTTGCAAGARCGTTGGTCTTTTGGTTGCAAGAGGCACCGTCCTCCCTTCTGAGGCTCAGCCTTAGGAATCAAATGCTGCTTCTGTGCCTCCACTTCCAATCAAGGACAAGGCTCTTCCATATCTGAGACACCACCAACCTCCTACTTGCAGATACTTTSAAGGAACTCCTTCCTGTTGCAAGCTAGAAAATGACCTTTTTGTTAAAGTCATCCATAAGCTATAGAGTTTTTTGAAAAGCAATGTTAATATTACCTTAACGTAATCTGTTAGAGTACTGTGTATAAAAAGAAAATATKAATTGACTAGTTCTTTTTTGGATTAATTCTTTATGTTGGAAAATGCCATCTTACTGATGTCCCTGCTATGGCAATCTATATTTTCACATGCAGCTTTAAAAAGGGCTCCCTGTCAAACGGCACGTGAGAATTTGCAGATAATTCAGCTGCTCAGTATATAGTTTTCTTCTTCAACCTGTGGCAAAAAAAAGTCGTACATATTCATTTTCCAGCACATCCTTATTTACTGCCTACAACAAACGTGGATCTTTTTGTTCAGGTTGACTGAAATTTAATTAGACACTGATAAAGCGAAGGGAAAGTGCAGCGTGGGCGCRCGTGGAATGGTTGATTGCCGGCGTCGCTCGGTGCAGCACGCAGCTCCGTGCCATGGGGTAGGTTACTGAACACATCTGCCTGCCTCCTTGGGGCATTCGTTTCACGACTGCAATATCCATGATGCGGCACTTGAGGCAAAGTTAGGAGTTTCTTGAGCTTTGTTTACAAATACTTTGAGCTGGAATCTGACAACTGAGACAGGCAGACACGGAAAATAAGCTGCAAATGCAATGTTAGGCAGAAGTGAAACTGTTGCTGGTCTCCCAMGTATGACTTGTGTGCCCTTGCTTAGAGCA
>PTEX01000051.1:3999409-4069409 GCA_003342815.1 Eudromia elegans
GTTCTTTTTAGCCCTTTAAAGCAAACTGCATCTTTAGTAAGAGTCCAAAACTAGAGCCATAGTGTGCCACAGAGAGAGGGGAAGGGGCTGAGAGTGTCCCTTCATCTGGTGTCCCTTCATCTGCTTTATATTCTGTGCAGCTGCTCAAGCCTCTCTGCAGAGTCAAGCGTGCAGTCCTGGTTCAGAAATTTGGCAAAAAAAGTGTTTACAAGTGCATGATTTTGTGGAACTGTGTCATTTCTCAGTGCAAATTCTGCTTACAAAGGTGAATATTTCTCCCATCCATCTAATTCTAAAGTGATTGAAGGAAGAGGTGTTTAAATACAGTTACAGTCAAGCTTATGCCTGTGYCGTTGTGCTTGGCTGTAATATTCAGACAGTCATAGGTACAATCAAATTTGGAGTCTTCCTGACACTCAGAAAAGTAAAGTCTTAGACTATCYGTCTGCATTTAATTGAGGGCCCAGTTGCATAAATTTTGCCAGTTTAGAAAGAACCACAAATGTTGATGTTCTTCATGTCTCTTGCAGCTTGTTTTCTAAAATCAGAGCTTTATATAGTCCAAGGACAGGTGAAAACAGGAAGATAATGTAGTACAAAGCAGATCCAAGTATTTCCTTTGGTGATTGTTTCTGTAATAAGTCTTTCAGGGTTTAATTTCAATATTCATTCWAAGGTTCAACCACAGGAAGATAGTTCTGAGTCTTAATCTTGTTTAGTCCAGTACTTAGWCTAGTGAAGTTCCCCTGGCTACACATTGGCTATACATTGGGATGAAATAAGAAGCAAGAGCAGGATATTCATGTTAGTTTCTCCATTGCACAAATGTTGCTTGAAGAGCAAGCTAGTTTTAAAGATAATTCCATATGATAAGTAAGTTTTGTACTGATGTCATATACAGCCAGTTATAAAATACTTCAGAATCTGAGGCATCAGATTTCATAGTCTTTCATGTCAAAGATGCATGGCTGAAAAATTCCTGCTGAAAACATGAAAACATGCCAAATGCAGAAAAGTGAACAACTGAGCAAAAAAGTGAGGCAAAGTGTTACTAATGTCTGCCAACTGGTATTATTCACAAGTACCATCAATCACACATGAGCAACCTCCATGGCTGCTCCCCGGAACGCTGAGCCCAGCTCACCCACGATGTTCCATAACTCCTGGAAACGCAGCCCTCCTGTTTGTGGCTAATGCTCTCCGCTATTGTGCCGAGATTCCCTCTAGTTCTGTGCATCTAATTTAACCCTAGCCAGTCACGTTGAAGCTGACAGTAAAAGGGAAGAAAAACCTATTCAATTAAAACATCTTTAGTGCTATTTATGATGCAGATGAGCCCCTCAGCAATGAGGAAATTAGTATTTTATGGGGAAGCATTTATATAGTTTATTCTATATTTGAACCATAATAAATTACATCCATTTTTTACAAGAATTATAACTGACATGCTGTCAGAGCTGTACATGTACAACCTTAGAAATATACATAATACTTTGAAAGCTGTCACATTCAGTACAGTTGTAAACATCACCCTGGGTTACTAAACTGTTATCTTTAGGTTTACTTCTTCAGATAAACCATGGGATCTTCGCACATTTCAACCGGAGAAAATCACTTCTCCCTCTAACAGTTAGGCAGTAGTTTATCACTGTGCTTAAATGCATGATGGGGTTTATACTAGCTTKAATTCCAGTTTGGGCCTGTTTGCAGAATATCCCACCCAGATCCCTCTCTGACTTTGTAGTTAGGTTTGGAGCAATGTCCTTTAATACCAGAGTGACTCAGTTTCCTCACTCAGATGTTGGTGTTCTTCTCCCTAAAAGTGCCACTATGGTTTTATTAAAGAATATTGTTAAAGAATATTGAGATGCATRTATTGTAACATAGTGCTATTTCTACAAAGTCACTTTTGTAGACTGTTTACTTATAAAATAATCATACAGCATGGTAGAAAGTCATATTCTTTTCATAGAGTTTCTTAATCACTCTAAAAATATAATTGGAGAATTATGGCCTTGTTACAGATTCTTTAGGTTGTTTCAAATGCTATAGAAATACCATTATTCTTATGTTCTTTAGAATCCTGGAAAAAAACCTACTTCAAATACTACCTAATAACTGAAATTATTTTTACTTTTTTCGTATACATTCTCTTCTACTTCATAGTGGAGACTAAATGCAAAAAGAATAAGGGTTTCTAACTAGAAATTTAATATAACTAATTAATAAACCCTGTTTTGGCCCAGAATGAACAGAGCTGTTATTCAGCTGCAAATGGATATGGTAAAAATTGTTCACCTYTGCTTCCAGCATGATTTGGCCAGGATTCTGCAATGATCTGTGTATAGACATCTGCCCCAGCAACAAACCCAATGACTTCAGGGGGCCTGTGACTACTCCAGGAGTCCTTCAAGACTCATTGGGCTCCAGAAATCAAGTGCTATTAAACCAGCCTGGAAAAAAAAAAAAAAAAAAAAAAATATGCTTGAAGGGTTATTTCCATGCAGGCGGTGAATGAAACAGAGCTTATGGCCCATGATCCATTAAGCTCTTTTGCACCGCAGGTAGCACAGATGGGGAYGGAGAGCAGTGGGACTACCCTGTGGCTGGATCTGGGCATTTTGGTTCCCTCTGACAGAGGTGAGGAGAAGCAACAGGGCTTCCTCTCCTCCCTGGCYGCTGTTCTGCCCACTGAGCTCCTGTGTAAAGAGGACACGTTGCTCCCTTCCCTCCTGCTGGGCTCTTTTTTAACTAAAAAAGAGCAGTCGCTGGTGCAGTGCCTCGTACAGAGCCCGTATCGCAGCCGTGCTCTGCAAACACCTCTGCTGTAAGCCCCCTGCAGCCATGCAGGCAAGCTGAGCTTGAGTAGCACTGAGCTAGACAGCACTGTCAAGACGAGGTGTTTGGGGCCCAYGGAAGGGACTTCAGCCCTAGGGAACCTGAAGGTCAAAAGAATGAGGCTCAGCAAAGATGAGCTGCCATCTGAACAAGGTAGCAGTGCCCGGAGGACTTGGGTGAAGCATAGGTACCTCCCTCCCACTTTGGGTCGCTGTGCCTCGTTTTGGAGTCTGCCGGTGCTTTCAGTCAACGGTGTTGTTATTTCACCCCAACTGGATGAGGTCTATGCCAGACAACCATCCGCTTGCAGACCGAATGCTGTTTCCACCAAAGAGCACGATCGCATCTCGCCACTGCTCATAGCTCTAATTATTTGGCACCAAATGTTGTCAGGGTCGCGCTGTGATAGGCTTTGTCACCCGCTGAAATGAAGCCATGCCCTGCCCCAGGAGCAGCCCCGCTGCACTCACGCTTTCCGTGCAGCTAATTTCCTTCTCTCTTTGATCTAGCTCAATTCAGCTTGCATTGCCCTCCTGTTATTTATGTAAATGTTTAGATTAGGTAGCATTTTGTTCTACAGTGAATGGCACCGTAATCCTCCTTATTCTTTTCCTTTATCATAAATATTTGGTTTGTTTTTAGCTTGTGGGACTCAACACAGCATCGTTTTCATTACTGTGAAATCTTCCCCTTTTCTTCTYCTGCAAGCATCCCTGGTCCCCTGGCAGCGTTCTGCCTCCCAGAACATGCTAATATTGCTTGCATTACTGCAGGATTACTACAGTGAGGTATACACTTGGTATTATAATTCATAATGTTGCTTTAAAAGATTAACCACTCCCATGGCTGTGGCTGGTAATTACAGAGCAGATTTTTTTTATAACAAAGAGCTGCGTGCTCAAAAAGTGACTGGCAGAGAGGTGAGTGTTTGGGGTTTCCTTTTTTTTCAACCTCAGAGAACACCAGATGTAAAATTGATAAAGGAGAATGAACGTGTTTTTCTTTTTTTTTAGCTGAGATACTTCAGGATATTAGTAATTTAACAGATTTATAGGAAGGCGATGGCACTGTAGGCCTCTGGAATGTCACAAACAGGCTGATGCAACTGGCAGTTGCCAGTGCAGACGAGTTCCCTGTGCAAACCCAAAATAATTAATAGATCTTCTGGAGTTTTCCAGGGAAGTGGCTGGACTGGTGAAAGAATAATAGTTAGTTTAGCCTGTCAAGGCTCATTCTTTTTCAGAACACCAGTCCTCCCTTGATGCCCTCTAATGGTTTTTTTGAAACACCGAAATGGTTTTGCATTAACAACATCACCCGTTGTGCTTTAGTTAAATGCATTTCGATGTCAGACATACGCCTGGTTCAAAAACACCAGCTACCTGCCTCTTCCTGACGGCATCTCCAGGGAGAGCAGCCAGATTGACTTTAATCGGCCAAAGACACAGCGTAGTTCTTGCACATTAGACCAGGAGAGTGTGCAAAGGCACGTTAATATGGGGAAACTTGATCAGTTCTTATGGAGGGATCAGAAATGGTTTAACTACGGAGTGACGAGGCCATGTGTTTGTTTAATAGCTTGTTTGTGTTTATTGCAAATCTTGGGGAGCATGGTAATTTTTCCTGTTGTTCCTTGAGAACTGTGGGTCTGGCACCCAGAGGACGACCAACATTGCTCTTGCTCCAAGGGATGTTTCCTCAACACGTMGCACACTCCTGTTTGACAAGGAAGGCCACTCTCAAAGTAATAACTTCTTCCAAAGTAATAATCTTCTTCCAGGCTCTGGAGCTTGGCTTGTCCAGGGCCATCCACTGATGTGAGGATTAGAAATTTTGTGCTTAAAGGAGGAATCACTCACTGTTCATTAAACAAGAGGAACATTTAAAGGCTGCTATATGATAGGGCATCACTTATGGATTTCTCGGTCCTTCCCAGCTGGAGGTATAATGGTTTCATGCTCTTACAGAAAATGCCTAAAAGATCTCAGAGCCTGAGGCAAAGTCCGTCAAAGCTGTTGGTGTCTTCCCATTCACTGGACTGGCCTTTGATCAGGCACTAATGCACAGCGATAGCTTTTCTATACCTTTTCTGAACTGATTTAGCAAAGTATTGTTCCCTGGTAGAGAACTCCAGCAGTCCTGGTGAGCAGATCTGGTTCATTGGCTGGAGCTCACCAGAAGGAGAGGTGGTGCCATGAGGTCTGGCATGCTGTGCTAAGGAAGAGGTTTAGGTCTGCTGTGAATGTACATAAGAAGTTCCTATCTCGTGGTCRCGCTAAATACAAAGCTTCCTGGGAGCCTCCAATTTCTCTCATCCAGATTCCAGCTCTATTTTAGAAGGCAGCTTTTCCTTCCAGGAGAACCAGCTGGAGTGCTTTTCATCTCTCTAAATTAGTATCTGTAAAGACTTTCTTGGTGCAAGCAAATAGAGGGTGGCTGATGATTAAGGCTGTAACTGGCTCTCCAGTTCAGTATCCGGCAGCATAGAATACATCTACTTCTGTAGATGGACGCTAGGAGTAAATGTATCAATATACATTACAGGCTTGTCATAACTCACTCATTTCCTATTTCAAACAGGAGGAAATATACTTGAACATATCTGTTGTATCTGTCAAGACTTCTCATTTGTCAAACTATTAGTGGTCCTTCTGTCAACATAAATAAAACTGTCCATAAATCTTGACAGGTATAATCATTTGTTGCATTTGAAAGGCAAGTCTCTAACATTAGACCCCTTTTGATTCCTAACATGATTATCTTTAAAGGAAGACATTTCAGATGGCTTCTGAATCTGGCCTCTGTCAAATGATTTCGCTGCTCTTGCTGAGTTATCTACTCTTACGAAGTAAGCAAAGGCATAGTTCCTGCTGTCAACTCTGCTGAAGACCACACGAATGACTGGCAAGCCATAGCAGCTCTGAGGCCCTATCCTGCAAACATTTATGTTCCTTTCTGTCAGCCTGGGCTCCTGATATGCTTATCGTTCCGTACAGCTAGGCTTCTCATTCCTATACTGAACTGCTCTTTGGCATCTTTTGTCTTCTCTTTACTTTGGGGAAGCTATCAAAGGATAGGCTTTGAAGGTATTTCATCTGAAGCTACTGATCTTTTCAGCGCTGTTGTCATTAGGAAATGATTCCTATACCTACAAAAGAATGAATCATTTGAAACAACTGTTTAAGTACGTGCTAGTATAAGTTAAGATAGCATTCCATAATATCAGCACGTCCTTTGTAATCTCCCTTGCAGCCCTGATTTGGGAATATGGTCTTTGAGCTGCTCCAGCCTTCTGGGCACTCTAAAAAGATAGGAGGAACTGCATTTCTGTACTTGATGGCCTCATTTTACTAGTTTTGACTGCCTGATTAAGCTAGCAATTATCCGATCACCACTCTGGAAAGTGAAGCGAGGATCTTTGGCCAGAGTTCAGTGTCTAAGTAGACAAGTCAGGCATATGACTCAGACATTGGTCTGTACGCAGAAGGCGGCCAGTGCATCCACACGGCTCCATAGCACTCCCTTCCACCAGGAAAGCCAAAGCACATGCTTTTGGAAATCAAAACTAGTCAGGCCAGGAAGCTGTGAGGGTTGAGTTTCTGGGAATTGCCTCACTGAAGAGAGGAACCCTGGTGAGTTCTTGCAGAGGCCAAGGTACTGATCCAGCTGGAGCATCGCAGAGCAGGTCCAAATTATATAGCCCATGGAAAGTAGCTAGGAATGCCTGAGGATCCCAAACCTAGTGTTTGCAATTCAGTCTTCTGACAGCAGAGATAACTGCTYTAGTGTATTTCTTAAAATGTATTTTGAGCTTGCTGTTTTCCTGTTGTTCTTTGCTTTTGTGGGGTCTTGGCACCATGTATGATATTTCCCACTTTCTTCAGTGGGTCTTTACCACTGAAACTAAGTTTCTGATGACCTGCGGTAGAGGCCTGTGTAATGTGAGTGATTATTTYGGTGAAAATCCCTTTTTCTCCTGAATTTCTGATTCTTTATACAAGGATGCTCAGATGCAAAGTCCAAACTCTTCTAAGAAGCAGTTTTTACGTATGATTCCTTTCTGAATCACAGTTCTCAGTGCAGATAGTTATCAAAAAGCAATGTATTTCTGTGGCACATCCCAATTTAGAATAGTGTTTTGTTGGACTGAGCAGAGCCATGGACGTACCTTAACATATCCACACGGTAGACTGAGAGTGCGGGGTCTCTAATTATTCTAATTATTCTTTAACCTGGAAAGTGGAGAAGCTAGAGAAGTACTGAATTAAATTTGTGTGCCAAACCTGTTTTAGTTAAAGTACTCAGAAATATTTAGTCAGAGAGGACAATTGAGTGTAACCTTGCTGGCAAAACAGATTAAGACGCCTGGTTTGTGAAATTTGTTGAAATTTGGGTGATAAGCAGCTTGCTGTTATGTGTGTTTCAGGGCATATGCTTTACAGCAGAATAGAAGTGCATTTGGTTTCATACCAGCACTTACATGCACTGATAAAATTGGAAGGTTTGTGGGATTTGGCAGCGATGGAATTTGCGGTTCTGAGAATCTAAATTATGGAAATAAATACCTAGGGTTGCCTATATCCAATGCTACTGCCTCTTGCATCCTTGTCCATCTGTGCTCCCTGGGTAACAGCATCCTTTAGATCTCACTGCTGCTGTTTCAGAGGCTCCTTCTCCAGGCCAGCAAGGCTGATGGGCTTTATGGCTTCCTTTTCTGTTGACTGGCAGGATGTTACTTTGTCAGGTAACAGACTGCTGTTGCCTCCAACTGCAAAACTCGCTGCATCTAGAGTATGGTGACACATTCTGAGCGACTTCTTTTATGCATTAGCCTACTTGGAAACAGAGGCTCATGTGCAAATTCCCTCTATATTTTGTGAAGACTGGAATCTAAGCCAGATCTGAGCTGCACCTCTCTCTTCCAAGAGCGTGCTGAACCAAAATCCCGTGAGGCATCCCCAAATTTTATGGGTGCAAAAGATGTCTTGATCCAAATTTTGCAGTTTGCTCCCATCTCTGCTTAAAACACAAAATGTATGTTTTTAGGGAAAAAGGATATAAACATCTTGTTCATGTTTGAGCTGAGAATGTCTTTTTTTCTGTAGGCTGTCAACACAACTTCAAATGCATGCAGCTTGTCCAATCTGACAGACAATTTGCATATTTGTGGAATGCTAACGCCAAGTTACTGTATATATTTGTACATGAAAGCATTAGAAAGTTTGAAGGATTAAAGGTGGAAATGTATCCCCCTCGGCCTCGATTAAAGATCAAGACGGCACATCAATAGATGGCAGACAAATAACTGCTGGTTTGCCATTTGGAATGGCTTACCCCAAAATAATAAAATCCAAACTGTTTCCTAGCACATAAATAGCTTAGGGCTTTACACGCGCTAATTGCCTGAGTGTTGCGTTAGTCTTTTGAGAGGGTAATGCGGAGTGTGGCACGTTCACTGAGAGCCCTTTGACACCAGGACCGTCTTTTTTGCTTGGTGCTTTGCGCTGGAGAGCTGGGACACAGCTGGAGCACGGAGTGCTGCCCAGCATGGACATGTAAGTGTCCACATCACCTTCCACAGCCTGTCCCAGGGCCTTGGAAATTCACTCAGGCCAGATGGAGGTTCTCAGGCTGTATAAAAGCGACTTAGTTTTCAATTAGATGGGTGTCAGGAGGAGCAGCCTGTGCTCCATGGTTTGTGTGGGACACTTGCGTTTGGCTGCGTGCATCCAGATGCGTTTTGGAGACTGCCTTTGAACACAGTGACTTGAAAATGGAAGATTTTAGTCTTAAAAACAAACAAAACCCTCAAGAACTCGTTTGCATGGTCCTACCTAAGAATCCAACTGTTAGTTATTTTGCCTTCAGTAACAGCTAACCTCAGTAAGACGTTCTGTGTTGGCCAGTGGATATAATTTAGGAGGAGACATTGGCAGCACAGGAGAGAGAAAGCGGGAACTAGTCAAATCTTTCCCCTAGCCTTTGATCCAAACCGTGAATATTTATTTGCTTCAGGAAAGGGCTGGCCAGCCCCTCCGGTGGACGCTCGCCTGTCTCCGTGCGTTCTGGCTGGGATGGGGTGGAAGTGGCGCAGCCTCAGAATACCTGGGAAGCAAGAACTGAAAACCCTCTTGGAAACATCTCATGGTCTAGCGAAATTCCTGGGCCGGGATCCAGTCTGAACGGTTGCAGACAACCAGCCAAACTGAACCACCAGTTCTGCAGAGATTCAGCCGTCGTTTGCGATGGATGAGTGGGATTTTCAAGGGAGTTTGCAGGAGCTGAACCCCCAAATCCCTTTAAATTTCCGTGGGACTTTGCCTCCTATTTTTCTTATGTGCTGATGAAAATCTTCATCTCTTTAAGTGTTTTTTAAGACTTTAGGTAGAAGTCACAGATAGGAAGCTTCTGTGGCTAAAACTATGTAATTTAACCCACTTGCACAAAAAGCCCCAGCTTACACCAAAACTCCAGGCCACAGAGAGCCCTGTGCTGCCAGTAGACAGGTTTAACTTGAGGCACCCCAGTCTGAAAACTTCAGCCTTAATGCGTTCAGAAGGAGCGTGGTGGTGTTTTAACGCACATTATCCAGCCTTGGAGATGCCTTTCTACTGGGAGCAGCGCTGCAGAGCCGGATCCAACGCGGATCTGACAATTCGCATGTAGGAAAAGCCCTCTCATGCATTCACAGTTTAAGGTGACCTCCATATATTTGTTTAAAAAATAATTAGGCTTGCTTAGCTCTTGTACTGTTGCGTTGGCTTTTTTGTCTTCTTTTTTTTTCTGTTTTAAAGTAGCTTTTCCTGTAGCACTCCCAGGCCGGTACGATGCTGGCTTTTAAAAGTGATTTGTCTGTTACCAGGCTCTTTTAAACTTTTACTTCCTAAGTCCTTGCAAACCAGTGATACAAGGAAACTGGAAAATCTCCCGGGATTTGTATGCATAGTAACAGTGAAAACGTAAAACGTTGCGGCAGCAGCCAAATTATTTTTCTTACAGTAGAGACAATACCAACAACTGGCGTCTATGTACAAACCCATTTAAAGCTACCCATAAAAATGACTAACAAACGAGTGCTACATTTCTTTTTATCATTTGCTCTTTATAAAAAGCGACAGTTTGAAGGCTACTAATTTGGCAAGTTATTTCCTCTCCATAGTCTAGCTTGTTCGGTAATTAAACTATATATAAAACACAGATACATTCATGTCACTGTGGTCTAACTTCTTTGTGTGTTTTAGGAGACAGTTCAGTGCCCCACTCACCCTCTACTAGAAAATTCAGTMGACATGTGAGGAAGTCTGCTGTGGGTCAAAGGTGATGGCAGATGTAATTTTCAAGAGCCCTCTCATAACTTGCCAGCCCAAGTCCTATTTTCTTTTTGTGATGCTCCAAGATTGTTTAGGGTGAGGACATTCGAAGATATTTAGTTACCTAAAGGCATACAAGAGTACTCTCTCCCATGACTAAACAAATAAATGCTCGAGCCCATTTGAAATAAATTTTTAATTTTTAAATATTATTAATTAATATTATTAATTGCTAATGCTGATTTTTCAGAAATGTTTAAAGCCATCAGGGYATCACTAGGTAAGAAGTAGTCTTTTCCTTCATGTTTTACTTCTCAAAATTCCCAGAGTACACTACATTGAAACTGTTCATTTGAGAAATTAAGCACCATATGCAATAAGATAGTCATGTGAAAATTTYAAGCTGTCATTTAAAACAATTATAACTAGGGAAAACTGTGGAAATGCTTTAAAATTGAGACTGTTGATTTAAAAATTAAGGGATGCATTGCATGTGTGTGTTGCAGGGCAGGAATTTGCATATGTGCCTCCACAGCAAGATGCAACTCATCCAAACAACCATCACAAAWTTGCCCTGTCCTATGGCTCCTGCTGTGCTTTTTCCTGTGTTGGATAACTTAGAGCATAACTTGGTGCTGCATATGACTTCTACTTGTCTTCTGGTGTAAGAAACCAGCCTGCTGATGGAGAGAGCGTTTCAGGTGGAGACCCTTCGAAATCCTCAACRTACAAGTCACATGCATTGCAATGACAGCAGGTACATATTAAAGACACTCGTCACCCTAAGACTAAAGTCTTAGTTCATAGGCACCTACCCAGTGTTGGTTGCATGGGCTAYTGGATCATGGTCAAAGAAGGGATAAATTGCCTGGATTTCATCTGCAAAGTGTTGCCCTCTCTCTGCTTTGGCTCCTCTCTCAGGGCAGCCAATGCCTTCCCTCTAGCCTCAGCAACAGAAATGTTGGAGTTTCTTTTCTTGACTTTTATTGGGAAAAATAAATTGAAAAAAAACCCCAAAACTCTTTCTGTTATAAGAGAAACTTATAAGGGTACTTATAAGACACCAACTTTAATAAATAGACCCTAACGATTTTTTTTTTTATATTGTTAAATGCATGTAAAGAATGCATTTTTTTCTAAGGTGGCCCACAGTTTTGGCAAGGACTGTCACTGAGCCCATCTCATGCTCTTGGTGACCCAACCAGACTTTTCCTTGGATTTGGCAGCRCTGCTGCCACGAAGGTAAGCTAGTAGTTTGTCAATGATTTGAGGTTTGCAGAAGGTCCACAAATAGCACTCAATAGAAACATCGTATCCTACTGCTTTTTCTAATGAATCTGTAATGCTTCTATTTAAAATAAATTAAAGGCACAGTCATATTACTACACTGTGGTTTACAGCAATGAAAAAAAGCCATGCAATTCATACCTTTCCAGAGGATTACTAAAGTGTAATTATACTAACACACTACCTTCATTGCAACACCTTTTCCCCAGGGCAAAAATAAATAAATCTAAACAAAATAGATATGCTTAGAGTCAGTRCATCTCCTATTTTATTAATTAGCACCTGAGAAAAATGGTTTTCCTCCTGGTTGCCAAGCCAGAAAGAGCACTGATGAATTTGCAAGCCAAGCAATGAATGCCAGGTTTATTTCTTTATTGGTACCTGTGGATTCTGTTGTATTGCTTGTTAGCAGATGCAAGTGGGCAATATAACTATTACATCAGRCAATAATATGGAAACGCAGGCAGTTTCTAAGCAACAGCCCAGCACCAATTCTTGCCAGCTATTCTCTAGGATTCCCTCAGACACGGTAAGTGAAGAAGTTGGACAATATAKTCTAATTTTGAGAAAGGAATAAAGCATGAAACTGGTGATTTTCCAAATCGTATTTTTGCAGATTTCTTACAAAATCAAAAGAGCTAAAATTGAGAACTGTCAAAAACATTTCAGCTCAAGAGCTGCGTAAACTTTGCTATTGTTCAGGCAACTAAACAGACACAGCTATTTTGCTTCATACTCTGCCCAGGCAAATAACAAAAAATAGAGATTGTGATAATAGAGCTTCTTTAGTGTGTTGAACTGAAACTGGATTTCATGTTGTTTCCTTTTGTAGAGTCACTCATCAGTTTTCCCTTAGAGTAAAATGTTTTTCATCTGTTTTATATGAATTCCAAGGACAGTCTAATTTGGACACTGCTGGAAAAATTCATAATAAAACATTCTGTTTAAACCAGATAGTGTGTATGTGTGTGTATATGCATGTGCACACATAATTTTGCATGTACACAAGGTAAAAATATATATTTCAAAGCACCGTTCCTCTCAGATGTCACTAAAACACACTTTCTTAGCCTACTTTTCACGTGTTGCAAATAGGACATCTGCTTTAAATATAAGTGGAGATTCAATGAAGCAGCAAAGCTGGGATCCTTTTCATTATCCATAACTTTCCCTGTAATGGACCAGTCCAAGCCTTGGCCTCTTACTCRGTGCTTGGAGTACGTCGTTTCCACGCTTTGGTTTGGTCCGTTATGGAGTTACGTGTGAAGTTCAGACTTTGAGCCAAACTTCTAGGAAGGACAGAGAGCTTTTATCGGAGGAGGAATAATGCCCTTTTAGAAAGCAGTTTATATTTAGGATAAATAAGAGCAGACACAGAGGCAGGCGCGCACACTTGCCGACACAAACGCTCACGCTTTCATCAACACAAACAAGAACAAACTCTTGCAAAGCAGATGTTGGCTGGGTTTAAATGCTCCATTGGTTTCCACACAGCGTGTAAGGTTCTGGCCTGCTAAGTGAGCAGCTCGCGGTGCTCCCTGCCTCACCTTGCCTGGGAAGTGGTGGGWTTCTTTGCTGGAGATTTTGACTTTTTGATGAAAATATAAAAAAGAGGTAAAACTGCAATTTGGGCAGAAGGCAAGGGGGAAAAAAAAAAAAAAAAAGGTATTTTGCCCAGTAATGCCAGTGTTGAGCATCTCAACAGAGCATTTTGTCTTGGAAATGTCATCAAACTTGCTGGTGACACCTATAGATTTTACCCTTTGAGCCTCTGTTTTTCACTGGCTTGCTCTCTCCTCCTGTGGTTTTACAATGCTGAATTAGGAGTGTGTAGGATGGAAATATCCGATTTCTGGGAATCACATGGTGCATGGCCAAAGCAGGRAGAGACTCCCAGGCTGGAGCTCCCAACAAGGCGCCGCAGCAACGCCTGTGAGTCCGTGCGTGTTCCCTCCTTTCCTACAGAGCTGTTCCATTTTTCAGGTGCTAGATATTTTCTCMCACAAACAATAAAATATGCTCGAAGAAACAGACACCTTTTGCCCCCTGAAAAAATAAAAGGAGCAGAGCATGGAAGGGAAATGTGCATTTCAATGAAAACTTTATTTTCTACTCAAARCAGTTTTGGTGAAGCCGAGTCACTCAACCATACAATTCAGTCCGCACARTTTCCATGCGTCTCCATCCACTCCTCCTTCCCTTCCCCTCCCCAGCTCTGAACCATTCTCTGTCTGGCTGATATATGTTGACATGAGAATTAAATCACTAAGAAGTATGAATGCTTTAGCGTTAGCAGAAAGCCAGGTTACTATTCCTAGCATGGAAAGTTAAATGAAATCTTGCTGTGAGTGAATTCCTATTGATTTCTTCAGGATTGATCAGAAACATTTGTCAAACTTTTGTTTTCTTTCTGTCCTACATCTTCTTTAGACACATAGTTAAACATACTAAGGAACGTTTACATTTTAAAAACGTGTTCTAAGGTCTTTATATAAACATACATGTAATAAAAGTGACTGGTGATTTATATTATCTATATACATTCAGATACTCTATTTTCTAAGCCAAGGTTTTAAAAAATAGGTGCCTAAATTCAGACACCTAAGTCTGTGTTTACACTCTTTGGTTGCTTGATTTTCAAACATGCTAATACCCAGAAACTATTTTCCCTGCTAACTTTTTTGGACAATAAAAGTGCTGGTTTCCATTTATTAGATTTGGAAAGGAAAAGAATGAAAGACGGTTGTAAACACACAAAAGATATGCTGGCAAAAATGAGAAAGCTATACATTCATAAAGATTTTGCACATTTAATAAAAGAAAATAGCTCGGATAGATTTAAGACAAATGAGCACAATCCAGTGGATTTATGCCTGCTAACTGTTAGCCCCAAATTTGGCCTAAAGCCCCACTCCAAAGCATTTGTCGTTTCTTCTTCAGGTTCAGAGCGAGGCCTCTAATGGCAAAACAGCCTGCATGCTTGTGCACCTAATGTATATGCATATTCATCATGCCTGCATATGCAAATGGAGCACCCGTGCCAACAGGTCTGCAGCTAACGGGCTGCTGGCACGTGCCTGCACTGGGGTAGCTCTGCATGTAAATCTGGAGGGATTCGTATGCACAACTATAACATCACCAGCTGCAGGAATGCTCTTTCTTCTTTAAATCAGCTAGTAAGTCAGCGTTAGGAGAATGATGCAGTTTGGGACACCTGGCCCTTGAAATAATAATAGTAATAGAAAGCACACCCTCCTCCCCAAACTGGTTGTAGATCTTGAAATGATGTGGTTCAGCTTTCAAAACCTGCTCTTGCACCACTCCTCATAAATGCAGGTCACACTTAAATTCAGACACTGCTAGATTTTTTTTTTGTTTTTACTTACAAGCAAGTCACTTTTTGAGGCAATAAACATAAACTGATGCTGTTCCAAAAATCTGAAGGGGGTAGAGTTAATATAAAAGAAACAAAACTAGGAAGAAATAAATAAATATATAACAAGAAAAAGTTAGTGGAGCAGCTGTGTAAATAATGCGAACAATGTTAAAGAATAAAAGGAAACTGCCGGAGCCACCTGGGATGAGGAGGGAGTGTAAAAATCACTAATTGCTCAAGTAGGGTCTGCTCGCTGGTGGTGCCTGAGTTTTGCTGCAAACCCTAGGTCTCCCTTAGAAGGCATTTCTTGAAAGACACAGGAAGAAAGAATGAGGTTATCCCATAAAATAATCGACTGCTACTTGCTAAGGGTACAGGAATAGCAAAGGAAACAATGTCTTATTATTACCAGGACTAGACGCTGTGTGTATTAAGTGACCAACTAAGTGACCAACTGAAGGGTGGGGGTTTTTTGGGTGTTTTTTTTTTTTTTTTAAACTTCTTGTTGCTGTTCACCAGTGCAGAATAACTGCTGAGTTGCACTGAAGTCCTCCTTGCAAAGAGGTGTTCATGGTTTGGGAGCAAGCTTTGCCAAAGTGCACTGCTTACCAGTTAAAGAAGTGTCCTGAACCTTGCACACTGAGCCATGGTTTTACCACAGGAGCTCCAGACTGGAAGCCAGCAAAGAGAGGTGTAACACAGAGTCTTAGGAGTAGGGGGCTTTGTGATTTTTTGAAGCTGGGGAGTGATTTTCCACACTCYTTAGCTGTATTTTGTAGCAGATTTTCCAAGGCCTTAAACACTCATTAGATCTCAGTAATGGGCATCTTCCTGCTGTTGCTTGGAAGTTACATGTAGTAAGTCAGTAACACAGAATATCTTGCCTTAGTCTAACTAGAGATCTGCTACTTGACATTATTAGTATGTAAATTACATTTCTCAGACTTTTCACTAAAAGACAATGATGTGCTATGGAAAAAAAAGAAATATTAGAAGAAATGATTAAATCCTAATGATTATTATTTGTCAAGTGTAATCCTTAAATTGCAAATGAATGCCACACTTGGAAAAGGAGCCCGGGAGCRGCGCGCTAGCCAGGAGCTCCGTATGTCTGTGTCGCGCGGGCGCACCGTGCTGTTTTGCAGACATCAGCGTGCTTTGATCATCGCRGAGAGCAGCGCTACCTCTAGGGCTCAGGAGCCTCCGCACTGATTTATGCTGGCATTCGGGATATTAATGCGTACGAGAAAGGGTTTCTTTTTTTTTTAAGCAGTGCTGATACCTGGCCGCAGCTGAATTAAGCCCACAGTGACTCGTTTCTCACCAGTGCAGGAGTTACTTTGCTGGCAGTGTCCAAGTTGTCCTCATGGATGGGACGAGGAAGGTGTGGAAAGGTCGGGTAACTCCTGGATTGCTCTGTGGCCTACTTGCCCTTGGGGAACCAGGACTTGGACTGACCTCTCAGCCCTGGTCTGTGGCCTGCAAGCAGCCAGGACCACTRTGAAGACACTGGTTGAGCTGACACTGGTGTGCAGCTCATCCCGGCACCCTCTCGGTGCAGCATCGCTGCTCTGACATTTACTCAAGCTGACATATTGCCGTCGTCCCCGCCGACGAGTGCAGAGATATGGCTCTGTTGTTATCTTGACAATGCAATACAACCTAGGTGAACTTATATTGAAATTGTTTTGCTGTCCTGATGCGGTTGTGATTGTTGCTGCTACATGCTAAGCACCATGAGCCGCTGTCTTGGAGCTGTACGAGATCAGAGTTACCGGCCCACGGCTCTGACTTGAGCTGGCAACAAGCCAGTGCTGTGCTGTAGAGCTGCTGGAAGGCAGAAAAGAAACCCGGTGACGAACAATATGAAAAGACTCCCTTTGTGGCATCATGCTAAGTAGAAAATCACTGTTGAATATGTACGGGCCAGATCCGATGTCTATTTAACACTGTGGGGATTTTTGTAATGTCTCTGATGGGCTCTGCTGCAACCCATGGGCTCTGGCTTTCATATCCACTGTATTTAGTGCAGTCAATGTTGTGCAAGATGAAATCACCTACCCAAGAGCTAGAACTTCTTTGTGCAGGTGGCATTAACTAATCAAAGTGCAGGGCACTCAAAGCTGACACACACATGCAAGACACTTCAGAGTCCAGTATACAAGGAAAATAATAATAATAAAAGCTTGGATAAAATCTTCAGGCTATTGAAATCAAGAGGACTTCTTTAGCTATTGATGTCAGTGGGACAAACATTGACATGACATGAAATGCAGGAGCTTCATGAGATGCATAAAGTTCTAGGAGTGAGGCAAAGCCTGTTAATTGTCTGTTTTCTGGGGGGTGAGGTGGGGGATTTCTCCTTCGCAGTATAACATCCCATCCACTGACAGAACTGTTGCCCTCATCCTTGTATCTTCCCTTTACTGTCATATTTTTTGCATACKAGCAGCTGTAAAATCACTGCGCCAGCTGTAACACTCATTCACCATTCAGGTGGGTTCATATGGTGCAAGTGTGTGGACAATATTGTGAACACAGTGCCTGAGACACAATGAGCTCTCAAACYTTTGGGGATGCCTTTTCAATCCTCCTCCCCACCCCAACACACACACATTTACTCCATTTGGGAGAATCCTTGCTCCCACTCTTTCCTGGTTGATTGGCTGCGCGCCGTAGCCTTCCCCAGATTTCAGCAGGGTTTTCTCTAGTTAGTAGGTATTTTATTGGCCCTGGTCTGTGATCGTCTATAATCTGCAGTTTTAAGTTTTAGAACATAGAGTAGCTGGTCGACTTAAAGTGTGTGTACAAAAACAAGTGAAAAAGTAATTATATTCCTAACAGAAACATGTACATACAGTACTTTAGATAGAGTAAGAGTAAATATCTATTCAACAGGACAATGCAGTCTTATAATGTAATTACGGTCTGAGTTATCTGGTGCTCCAAATTGTTATACTGTCTTATAGCAAGAAGACATAGAAGTCTTACTTACAGGAAGATAAAGCACCTCCATGTAGCTTTTACCTGCTAATAGCATTTCTATCATTGCAAGATCTGGCAAGAGAGTCAAACACCACGTTTTCCCAAAGGTATGTAAAGCATGCAGAGCTGACGGAAAGATTAACAAGTTTYCCGTGGAAGGGGAGTATGTCTGCGAGGCTGAGGAGAGCCTTCACTGATGTGCCACTTGTAAATGCATATGAACTCTGTAATAGGTACGGTGCTTTGCCTCAACAGCTGCAATCTTTTCATTGTACCTCTTTTGTTGAATCCTGATAAAAGCACTTCATCGCCAACAAATCTAATATCTTGTCCCACTTGAAAGGGTCAAATGAAATTTCCCACCAGAGAACAAAAAAATCCCCGGAGCTGCCTCGTGAGCTTGGATGGCAACGTGCCAAGAGACAGGGGAGGAGAGGAGGTGTCTCCAGCGCCTCGGCAGGGCAGTAGTGTCAAGAAGCATGGAAAGTGCTATCCAAGCATGTGTGCAGCCGTGTGCAAGAGAGGCAGGGAGAGCAGGAGGRATAGGGAGGAAGGATAACAAGGAGGGATGATGAGACAGCCAGACATGACATGCATCCCTCCTGAACTGCTACAGGCAATTCCCCTCCTTGGAGATCCCCATTCAAGGTAGGGGATCAAGCTCTTGGTTGCACTGATGTGGGTGCTCTGGTGCTGAGAACACGGACCTCATGCAGCACTTCCCAGTATCTTCCTAGATCCCAAGCCGCAAAGCAAAAAAAAAAAAAAAAAACAAGAAGAGGTTAGAAAGTGGAATGTTTTTTACATGTTTCAAGGCAAAAGGTATAAGAGAACCGTAAGCTTTTTATTGTATTATTTGCACAGGTTACAGTGTAATAACACCAGGTGAACTGCCTTGCTGGAAACTCAGGGAGAATATGTGGCATGCTGAGGGCTGGGGCTGTGAAGTTAAGGCATAAAGGAAGAGGCTCCATAATGAAATAACRCAGAGGAGCCCATTGCCAGCACTCTCATCCCACATCAGTAGTTGGACTGAGTTATGAGAATAAAAGGGACCTTGGTTGCAAATGACTTAGGGCAGCATAAATATGTATTATGAATTTTAGGCTCRGACATAATTAAATGCCATTTGTCAGATCTGTGCTTGTTTTTCATCTCATTTGGGTTTTGCAGAATGAATTAACTAACAAACGCTCCTCTGATTCTACCATAACAAATCATTCCTCGGAATGGTTGCCTCCGAGCAGCAGAGAGAAAGTGACTGGAGGAAGTGACCTTCCGCTGCGAAGTTGTCACGTTCCAGCACATCCCTGAGTGGCAATGACAGGCTCCGTAATGGGGAGCCCATAGTGGCGTTGCAGCCTTCTTGATAACTTGTTAATTTATTTAGTGCAGCGGTGCAGAGGAGACAATCTGGAGTAAGGGGTGGGGTGGGCTGAGCCTCAAGGTTTAAACATGCAAATATTGTGGGTTTGAAGGAAGAAAAACACTTTCTTCTTCATTGTAACCTAAAGCACTCGGTGACAGGTGCCCCTAGCAAAAGACTAGACAAACATTTGCAATGGTGCAGCTTTCATAAAAAAATATATAGCAAATGTGTAATCAGCAAGTAAACAAGTTGGGRAATATAGGACTCAATGTGCTTCTACGGGCCATGCAAAAGCACATTTAAGGCACAGTAAGAGTCACAGAACTAGGGACAAATGGCTATTTGCCTTCAATAGGCAAAAGAGAAAAAGCAGCAAAGATCGCAGGTGAAATTACCCTTTCATCAAAGTTTAACAGTTTTGCTTTTATCTTGGAGAGTTAGCTCACTTTGTTCCAAGACATTAAAGCAAAGGTCCTTTCTATCCTTAGAAAATTTTTATAGTAAATGGATAGATTTATTATGACTTAACTGTAGTTTCAGAAGCGCTCAGGAATTTGCAGCTGATGCTACCTTTAAAGTCTCTGACTTCCTCTTCAAGTACCAAGTTCTTTTCAGAAACCAGATCCATTGGGAATGGCACAAAATCAATACCCAAATGAGAAAAGGCTTTTCTCTTTGGTCGGTCTCACCTCTTGTCCTGAGCAGGCGGCCTCCTATAGCTGTATTCTTCATATCGCATAGTGCAGCCTTATGCAAGTTGTTTGTCATCAATGTTAACAAAAATACACGACACGCACTCTAAATGAGATGGAAAGTAACATGTAGACTAACAAATAAACTTGATAATATTGGTTCCTCTGTACAGTTCTCTAGATTTTATCCCTAAAATAACTTAAAGAAGATGGAGTAGAAAGTATTTAGCAAATAATGTACTGTCATTTGAAAAACAAAACCAGATGGTGATGTTAATCTATCCAGTGACTTAAACGTATTTCCATGTGTCTACAGGAAAACAATAGCCCCCAYGCAGCACAATCCAGCAAACCTCGAGTAAAATACACGAAGGAGTTCTCTTATGAATGAGAAGAAATAAAAAGTGCTCTGTGGTCCATTATATATAGGAATATTAGATGCAAATACATCAGACGTGGAGCRTGGATGTCAAACATGAACACTGCCAATATCACAGCAGGATGAGAGGTGAAGATACATTTTTTTCTTCCCCAGATGGGGAGCGGTGCTCCAGGCTCTCCCACCCACCACCTTGAGCCCTGAGCCACAATCACCGCAATTACTCAAAGAAAATTCACGTTATTTGGGWTTACTCCTCCGCAGGCGTTCAGTTTTTGGCCATGCTCTTTGCAGGACCAGCTCYTGTTGCTGCCACTGAGCTGGGGCCCACAGGTTCTGCAGGGTCTGAGGCAAACACGGGGCACTTCTTGCCACCTCGGCACGTGACCGTGCACTAGCAACTTCCTTTGAACATTTATTATTCCTGGTACCATAGTCAACAGTTGGCTGGGTAACTCAGCAAATATACTTGAACTCTTTATTTCCCAGGTCTTATTTTTCTAAGGAAGGCAATAAATCAATGACAGGAAAAGCACTCACCAGGCAGAAATTGGGTAGCTCCACGACTTAATCAGCGCTGATTAATGCCAGTCGGGAATCTATCTCTGCATTTCTTTGGAATATATTTTGGAATGTCTAGTAGTTCCTAGAGGAGTTTTTGCATGAAAAATTAAATTACTTTCATAACCCTTTCTCCCCTTAGCTAGGGAGCTGCTTGCAGCTCACACAGGAGGGGTGCAGCCACCAGCCTAGCCGTGGTCAGTGCTCCCTGGAGAGCTCTGGTCACGACTTCAGTGCAAGGGTGATTGCCGGATATCTCAATGCCATAGGAAAAGCCTTGACAGCAGCAGCCAACAAATATGTTCCTCTTCCTCTCTAGCAAACTGAAAACACCAAATATACATCAAAGAGGACAAGCCAGAGATACAGGCTGGAGGATAGAACTGGGTCAGAATCCAGCCTTGTTCTGCAAGGATGGAGGAAAAGCAGGGATTTTTCAAGAAGGTCAAGCCTGGCCAGTGAACCTCCCCACGGAGAACCCCCCCAGACGCATAAACAATGCAGACATCTGGTGAAATCCCGGCTCCGYTGCAGTCAGAAAGGCTCTGGCACTGACTTCAACACGGCCAGGATTTCCCCTCTAATTAGCAGTGTGCAGCCCATGTCTGGGGAGGATGTTCCCTCCGGAAGCCGCTCGCTCCGGGCCTCCAGGAGGACTTACCTGTTCCTACTTGCAGCTGCGCTTGCGTTAGGCTCTTTGTACCCTTAACGGTGTTAGCTTAGAGTTACTCCAAATTAGTTACTCCCAAGACGTGTCCTTCAGGTAATATCTGTGAAGCAAAGAGTGAAGTCTAAATAGTCTCCTGCCTTTTCAGAATAGAATCATAGAATGGCTAGGGTTGGAAGGGACCTGTAGAGGTCATCTAGTCCAAGCCCCCTGCATATGCAGGGTCCCCTAGAGCATGTGGCACAGGGTGATGTCCAGGCGGGTTTTGAAGAATAAGGACTATGAGAAATTTTAGGAGCCACCCACAACCCTAACACGTTTGGTTTGTTGGCCATCAAGATCTTCTCATGGAAATGGTCCGTCAGCCAAACCATGTTGTGGAGTGGTCCATCAGCACAACCACTGGGTCATGTGCATTGAGGTAGACTGGGATGAGCCCCAAGAAGTGATTCAGAAGCATAAATCCCCAGCACACGGATGGCTTTGCAGCCCTTCTGCAGCCCCTGCATGCAGAGCATATGCAGATTAGCCAGGGAAAGGAGGGCATTCAACAACATAAAGGCTCAGAATGGATGTCTATCAACACTACTGATGATAGATATTTTAGTTTCTGTACTGATCCAGCCACACACACACACAAAACACCTCTGCAACAGGGTTTTTCTTTAAAGAAAGAAACAGAATATCTGTGTTGTTAAAGACCTTAGCTACCTGTATTTGAAGATCGTTGTCTGAAAAGATGAAAAACATACATTTTCATTTCATTTCAGATTAGCATGGTAAACAGCTAGATCTGTTCTTTCAAGTGGAGCATTCAGCTCCATTTGTTAGCTTTGTTGCTGATATTTCACCTCTTTTATTTACTTAACATAGTTTGACAAGAAATTCTCAGCGAGATAATATATCTACATAAAAGACTGGCTTGGGGAACAAGTCCAGAGATTTCCGTGGGACCGAATCAATTATTTACATCTTTGCCATCTTTGCCTGCCTCCATTGCACAGAAAGCACTCAGAAGAGCTACCCAACCAGCTCAACATTTTTAGTATAAAAGAGCATTTTATTTTTAGGATAAATTACAGTATTACTTAGGGAAAAAAAAGAAAACCACAATTCACAAGTGATGAAAACTATCACTCTGTACAACAAGCCCCTCTCCACAGCCAGGATGGTCTCTGCTGCAAGGCGCTCCCACTATAAAGCAAATTAGCAGATGTTCCTGCTGCTTTTCACCACGTAAAATCAGGCAAACTGACAAACAAGTCAGCTTGATATCTTCCAAGCAGACCAGCAGAAGGGAACCTTAAACAGAGACCAGTCGGTGCCAGGGGGTTCTGGAGGCAGGTGATGGAGGACACCTGCATTCTTCAATAAATATCAGAGAGAAAAATGACCTACCTGGATGGCTCAAATATGTAAGACAGTAGTAGTCTGTAGTCTGGTCCAGTTCAATAGCACTAACACCTGTAGGAGACCCAAATCCATGGAGTTTGTTGTCGTTCAGCAAGGTGTCTGGGACCACCCCTAGGATTAAGGGAGGTCCCACAGCAAAGAGCCAGTRGCCACCTTGTCACACTGCAATAAGTCTGGTGCTTAAAGCAGAGTCCCTGGAAGTGATGATGGAAAATAATGACAGAAAGTAAAAATTTTACAGCCTGAGGGCACTTTGCCAGTCAGAGGTCAATGAGAAAGGATAAAGAATCTGAAGAAGGAGAGGAAAAWATTATTAAGGGTAGAGGAATGAGAGAGAATGGGCGATGAATTGAGAAGTAGATAGAGAAAGCAGAGTGTACTAAAAACTTACCCAAAGAAAAAATAGGCCCCGCCATAGAGAGACTAGGTGAAATGACCCACTCACTTTGATGGTGGAGAATCAGGTCCTTAGCAAGAGAAGGRAGGTTGGATATAATGGAAAGAAGGCAAGTACTGCAAAGCAAAGGAAAATAAGTGAGCACTGCAGTACAAAAAYAACATTTCTTAGCTCCTAGGCAAGACTGTCACCTCTACACACATCCGAGGAGTTATGTGACCCACTACACTAGCTGAGGATCTGCTCCATTAATAATAAGAAAGAGGAATCTAAACTATGAGGGTTTTTTCTTTCTTTCTTTTYTTTCTTTTCTCCACTGTGTTTTATACATTTTTAGGGAGTGCTTTCAAAGGCTCCAGTTCTGGCCAAAGTCCACAGGCATCATAACCCGTGGTCAGACRCAGAGAGTAAGATCATAGCTATCTTTGGGTAGCCCCACCACCAAAACCTAGATCAATGAGAACTTCCTCAAAAGGAAATATTCTGTGGGGAACGGCTGCGGATGCATTTAGAGGAAATAATCCGCATTCAGGATGCCCCGTTATTAAAAGAATCAGAGAACTATCAGAGCTAAGATATGTCAAGGGGCAACCTCATTGACACAGGACTGGAGAACTTCTGCTGCAAAAGTAGAGAAACTAGGTCAGTGCTTTTTTGAAAAGAGGCAAGCTAAGGGTGGACATCATTATTTTATATAACATCCTGAGGGGAATAGCGAGGAGAGATGGCAGAAAACTAGTATCAAATACGAGAGTAAGTGAAAAGGTTCTAAGGAGAGGAAATGAACAGAAAGCAAAGGCAGCCCAGGCCCAAGAGATATCAACATTTCTATGCGTGCTAGCCACRTAATATAAGGACTGGATTACAGAAAGGGCTAGCAGCGAGTAAGGATGGGGGAAAGGAAAAGCTTTGGAGGGTCCAGGGCCCACCTCAGAACGGACAAATCTGTTTCGTGATCTTGGACAGTTCCTGGAATTGTCTTCCCAATCTCAACACTTCTTTGAGCTTCACATAGAGTATATCTGTGAACAAAAGCAATAGATTAACAATTCAGTTTATCACTTGAAGAGAGAACTCAGAAGAACCTTTACCTTATAATTCTATTAATATAAATGTAATTACAAGGGYTCATTCTAATGAAAATATTAACTTAGAAGGCTTGGTGGAGGTAGCAACCTACCGAGAAACAGATGATGCTGGAATCCCCAATCCTTATGTTTGATCAATAGTTCAGTATTAATAGACTTTATTTACRAGTTGGAGCATATGGTTTCAAAATGAGCATGATGACTCAGGAGCATATCTATAGCCCAAATTTCTATGCMTTTCCTAAGAACCAGAATATTTGCCTCTTACTGTTGTCTCTAAAGGAAGAACCTCTCTGCAGTGTTGAAACAGGTTAGAACACTCTCTATTTCCAAKGAGCTAAATGCAAACCTATTACGCAAGTACAAGCATGACTTCCAGAACATACTGCTTTAAACACAGATCATACCAATACTCTTTGTTCTAAATATCTAAGACTTAAACTAGTCACTAGGAAAAAAGAAGTAGATTGATGTAATGGCCTGGAGCAAAGGGAATTTGAAGACAGAAAAGAATCAGTGGACTGTGTAGTCGGGGGTTCTTCTAGTGCATTTTCTCATATCCTCCGCAATCTAAAAGCGGAACTTTATCTGGTGGAAATAAGCGTAGCATTATTGAAGTTGATGGAGCTAAGCCAATTTATACCGGCTATAGATCTGGCTCAAAATACATATTTAAATATATACATATATAAAGAAGAAAGGGGCAGGGGAAGTAGTATAAACATAAAACACCYAAAAGTCCTGTTGAGCACGAGTCAAATTCTGAGACCCTGTAATAAGTGTGATATCGGMTCAGGTCCTTAGGAATTTCCTTTGTTGTAGAGTAATAATTGGGTTTTTTTTTACTGTATTACTTTGGTGCAAGAGGATTTGGTTCTATAGAGGATTCAATATGCGTATTTTGAAAACACAGTATCAGGAGATCAAGGATCTTTTAGAAATGTCAGACTAGGATGAAGAGATGAGCTGGCCCCTCTCCACCACCGTTATAGGAAATGATATATTTTTGTTGACATTGAAGCAAAAATTTGTCCTGACACCRGGAAAGAGCGAGGCTCCTAGAAGTGAATGATACTGATCAAAGCAGATGAGAGTCAGGAACGTTTATGCAGGAGAAGCGAACTCGCACACATACCTCGCTCTCRAGCCACCAGACTTAATATGCTGTCTATAAAAATTTGTGGGAGCACCTGTCATAGCACGCTCAGGAGAAGTGTTTGTTAGCCTGATCTTCCACGAGAGGAGTGAAGGGTGGAAGCGCGTCTCGCTGCCTGGAAGAGGATGCACAGCCGTGTCAGATGTTTGCTCTGGCTTCTACAGGGCACCCAAGAGCAGAGGCTRTGGGATATCGTGGACCTTGGGTTTACCCCAGGGCTAGCATACCTCCAGGTCTCGCTTGCCAGGCTTTCTTCAACACTTGTGCTCCTGCAGTGCTCTGCTACGAAGTGATGTGAAATGTTTGYGTTTTACAGAGCATCTTCTGCAGAGAAGAAAGGTAAAGACAGGTCTCCTATGGCCAGACCAGGAGACAGAGCTCAGGGCCATCACCCCATTGACCACCCTCACCAAAACCCCAGTAGCCACCTCCTGTCAAAAGCAGCAGTGCCAAGGCTGGTGCTGCTGCGCTAATACCCTGCTGCACTTGTGCTGGCATACATTATAGTGCTAGGAGGCATATTTAAGATCAACGCTGTACTGCAGAAAATGCGATGGGCAGCAACTCTTTTTCCTCCCGCTAGGTACTTAAAACAACATGCCGTTAGCACAGCAGCCCAGCGCTCTGTGGGGAGATCATTCACATCGCGCGCCTATACAGACGAGCACAAAAGATGCCTTGTGTTATTGTGTGTGTCCTGAAGCAGGAGACGAGCRGTGGATTTGTATCTCGGGCGTTCCCACACGTCGCTGTTATTGTCCACGCCACCGTTGTCCGCATTAACCTCAACTTGGAAMGCGGGCTGCCTCTCACGGCGCGTCCGCCCAAGCCCCCGGTCTTAAGGAGTAAATGAAGTTACTGTTACTTGGGTTTGTTCTAAATGTCGAACCCAGCATGGGAGCTAACCCGGAATTGTCATCTCGAGAATATTGCGGTGGAAAGCGGAGCGCAGGATTTAACATTGGAAATTAGAAGTTGATCCTACTTCTTATACAAAATTGAGATTGACAAAATTGAGRTTTATCTACATAAACCTTTAAACAAAGATGTGGCTCTGAATCGAAATTAGGGAACTGGGAAAATGAAGTTGAGGATTTTGTGCTCTTAAAGGAAACTTGCCCGGTCGGCAAGTCCAAGGGAAGAGCTGTGCCATAGAGCTGCTGCAGGGAGATCTGAGCAGGGGCTCTGATAGGGGCACTTTCCCTGGCGGGCTTTCTCTAGAGGTCAATTTTATATCAATTGGGCTTGTTTTAAAATGTCTGTTATCGGTTAATTAAGTTTAAACATTATCATCTTGGTTTTTAAGAAGCTTTATGCCAAATTGGCACAAATGATCAATCGAAAAACAAAAAAATCATTACTTAAATAAGTGCTGCCAAAAGAAGGGTCATGCTAGGAACAGCCCTACAGGTCTTTTCTCCRAATAAAGAGGGTTTTGCAAGGCACTGTCTCTACTAAAACCCACACAATAGTCTACCTTGGATATGACAATACAGAATTTTATGTGTCCATCTCCAAAACATGATCTTCAAAAGACAGAGTGAGAAAATMGGAAAAGCATCTTCAGCTTCCAGAAGTGCAGCAGCCAAACCTATGAAGCCAAATTGCACCATTCTAGTAACAATTCCTAGACATACGTGAGTGTAATTGCAAGAAAGTTGAACGAATTGCACTTGAGCCTGAGCAAGGTACTCCCAGGACAGAAACCCCATAGGATGCAAGCAGGACCCAGCCCTTCAYCTGCTGAGGGAGAAGAAGGGGCAGCAGCAAAACGAGGAGCAAAGGGGCTCTGCGCTGGCATGAAGTGAAGCATCCCTGCCTTGATGCCCACACTTAAAAACAGATTGACATTTATCCAGGAGGTGAGTTTGTTATTCGGTAACTACAGCATTTTCTATTACGGTTGATAAGGGAAAGAAGATTGGATCTTGGTCAGAAATATAAAATTCATCTCCTAGCAGGGGATAATAGCAGGAGAACAGGGGAGAAAAACAGCCACGGATTGAGCGGTGGAGCAGGACCAGGGAGGCGCCGGGCAGCACCTCCCTCCTGCACCACGCCTGCAGTTTTGGGTGCCTTTGTGCTGCAAAATCCCTTGTTCTTTGAGAAACGGGCAGGCGGCTGCACCCTGGGTTAGAARCAGGCCACTGGGATACACACGGGACAAGGCAGGACAACTTAATGGTGTTTGGAAGGATGTCAGGGAGAGAGGGCCATCCCTGTGCTCCTGATGGGAAAACCTGGGATCAGGATGGGGGCACATTGTGCACAGCACAAAGGAGTAAATGASGTGCTCCTGGGTTGCGTGCACAGGTTGTGAGCACATATGTCCATCCATAGATAAAAACAGCAAATACGTACACAGGCTAGAATATACTGCACACCTTACATAGTGTGGAAACCTTTATTTTGAGGGAAAAAATGCAGCTGTTTCAGTGTATAACTGTTGATCTAAAATGGGAGTTCTTGTTTTCTAATTCACAAAGCTTAAAAGATCGCTCATTTTATATTAAAATGATAGCCTTTGCAAGAGACCTTCAATCTAATTAAAGCCAGGAGATTAGCATCCCTTAGAATATTTGCAAAGCCTGCAATGTGAAGTTAATGAAATGTGTACACTTTTAGAAAGCTTCAATTTTTAATGAAGTAATTCCGGGTCCCTGCCTTGCACCTCTGCCTTACCTGCTTGGTCCAAAAGCAGGGCCTGTTTACAAACAACCCTGGGGCGTGGGCTGAGGAAATCAGAGCACAGGCTTGCTCCTAACCACCAGGAGTCTGGATTAGAGCTCTTGCACTCAGTCTCACGATTTGACTACTCCTGGTTAATAACAGTTAAGGAGAATTTACTTTTAGAGTGGCACTTATATACATATACATAATATACATATCCAAACAAACACACATAGAAATGTATGCATACACAGATGAGCATATTTTTATAGAGAGAGAAATGCATTTCTAATATAGAGAGGCTGTACCCCTCCACGGCAGTCGTTTGGAAAGGAAGGAAAGACGAAACGAAGGCGAAGTCCAGATGAAGCAAGCCCCAGTTCTTGCAGAAATGCAGCAGACACCCCCAGCCTCACGTGTCCTTGGAAAAAGATCCTCTAATGCCATTTATTGCATGCAGATCTCTCCCCTTTGCACTGTTACCATTGCATTTTGCGTCGGACAGCACTGGCTAGCACATTCAAAACAGTAATTTTGATAGTGCCAGCCCTACGTTACATTACACTTACTGAATCTTTGCGAAGCCTAAATGTTAGAATATCCTAATCTTGCTCTACATTTTAAAGCTGAAAGATAAACCTGTTGTTTAATGAAATCCACAACACTACAGGAATAGTAACCATTGTGTTTCTTCATTTCAAAGCCCGGCTGAAATCTAACATCTGGTGTAACTGTACAAACCTGACCTTAGGTCACGGTAAGTATTGTATTGTTGATGATGGATACGCTTTTTTCATTACAATGCTGTCTCCATTCTTTCAACATCCATGCTGTGAATCCCCAGTTATACCCAGGGCTATTGATAAATACTGATTTTTAAAATGCAATTCCATTTTTTTTTTTCTTCTTCTTTTTTTTCCCCTCACTTTTAAACATATATTGTTGGATTTTTCTCAAATGGCTCTTCTAGCTTCTTGTCAACAATATGCTATTATTTGAGCCAGCTCTTCTGCATGAGACAAACACACCACGAGCAAAGGGTGCGTGTCTGAAGATGCAGCTATGATCCTGAAAGGGATCATAGGTGGCACAGAGGTGGCTCTGTGTCTAATGTCTTGCCCTGAATTTGCCTCTTTGGATGCTGCTTTTCCTGAAGCCCTTGAAGGAAAAGGCTTTAAGATTTCAATTGTCAAGCAGCCGTGAGCATGCACAAGGGCATCTTTGCACACTGTTGCACAAATGTTTGCGTTGCACACATATTTTAAGTCCCAAATTTGGGGGAAAAAAAAAAAACGATTTGTGCTATGCGATTACTAACGTTCTTATTTCCAAGGCCTGTGGCAGTACGGACCAGACCTACAACTGCACATCCCCTCCCGGGCKGATCCCTGGTGCTGCGTTTGCGGCCGCCTCCCCGGCGAGCCGCTCGCTCTGCCCGCCCGGCTGCARCGCGGCTCCCGAGCGCTCCCCGGGCGCTCGTCCTGCTTCGCGGTGCTCCCGCACGCGCGGGTGGAGCGGAACAGCCCCAGCKCATCCAACGGCTGCTGAGCTGCGGGGTGAAGTCTCCTCTCGCACGTTAGCTAACCCGGCACGGSAAGCGTCACAAAGCACCGCGGCTGTGTTTTTAAGAAGTACCTATTCATTTCGCTCCTGCCCGAGACAAATACGTTTATAGATTTGTTCGTAATTATTTTTGGAGCAGAGTTCTGTTTGTTTGACAATACCTGAAAAATGAAATACCCGGGGCAACGTCTCTGAATGCAGCTGGTACATCAAGTAATGTGGGGAAATGCTTGCTGTAATTGTGAGGGGTTTATTTAACTCCATAGTCAGAGGAATTAACCCGTTTGGTGAGGAGGGCATTTAAGGGACCGATAACACAACCCACCCCCTTGCCAGGCTGCAAAGTCTGTCCAGGCAGGGCTGCACTCCCTAAAGACTGAGCACGCCAGGAATATTTGGCATATCCATAAATGAGAGGTACTGCTCTATAGGCTCCTTTATTACTGCAAATGTTAATGCTTTGCAATTAAGCACCTTTTTTTAAAAACCAGCGACCTCAAAGCACTTTGCAAACATTTAATTAAACCTCTCTGCCTCCACGTGCGATAGGTACTACTCCCTTTGGCCAGATGAGCAAACATAGATGTAAGGAACCACCAGCAATGCACGTTTGAAYCCTTTTACAGGGTTTTCGAGGCAGGCAGTTGGAAAGAGAAGCATCCACCATGGGTAGTGTGGGTCATCTTGGAGAGAGCATCAGCATCAGTTCGAGGCAAATGGAGACCAATGGTCATGAGGGGCAGCAAAGCCCCCTGCACCTTCCCGTCTGTTCTGCACTTTACGTGACCTCCTCCTTTCCGTGGAAAAAGTAAATTGAATTCAGCACCTTTAAAGGCTCTGTCTGGATCCATAACGTTCATAACCAGGCTGTAACCATGAATGAAAAGCTAAGAGGGAGTGTGGTTCGTATCCGAGGGCTCTTTTGCGTTTTATATGTTTACACGTACCAGCCAATGGTCAGCAAATGAGCGCCGCAGCTTGTAATGAAACATTCAAACCATCTGGTTTAATCTGCGATTTAATTTCCCTGTAAAAAAATGGTAAAGTTGCTCCGATAGCTGGGTTGGTAYGGCTGCTTTATATGAGAAGCACCGAGTGTCCCAGAGCAATTACACGGAGGCAAGCACGGGCTGCGGGTGCCATATTCTGTATGGTTATTGTGTTGCATTAAAAAATAAATAAAAATCCTCTTGTTCATGCAGCCAGACTGAGATTTAGGGGTTCTTTTCTATTTGCAACAGGTAGTAGATGCTGTGGGCAAAGTTATTTTCTCCTTCAGTTCCCTTCACACATACCCATTGGGGTGGCCTATCGGCTGCTGCTTAGTCACCTCCTGCAGCCCCAAATCCTCACAGATTACCAAGACCACACGATTGCCATATTTCTAGAAAGGGCCTCATATTTTTTTTCTTAAGAAAATGCATCAGGCAGTGACCTGGAGGAGCAGAGGGAACATGCACATGGCACTGCTGCACCCAGCACCTCTCCTGCAGCACCCTTTTTGCTGATAAAACTTCCAGCTTCACTGTTCCTGGCAATGGTGAAATAASAGAGTTAAACTAAGCTGTCCTGAGTTACTCTGCACCTCTTCTGCCCTCAGCTTGTGATCTTCAACAGTCGCACTATGGTGCAGGGCTGAGGTCTCTGCCCTKGCCCAGGGCAGGCCCGCATCCCGTTCCTCCTTCCCCAGCACGTCCAGGCTCTCTCCAAGGGCTGCAGCAAAGCGCGTGGCACCAGAGTTGTCCCCACGTCACTTCTCTCCATGCAGGTGGGAACTCTGCTGCAGCAACCTCGGCATCATGCAAGCCGCTTCCGCACACTAAGGCTTCCCAAAGACAGGATCCCTTCCCGGCGCATCTCCCAGTGCAATGAACATCGGGAAAGTCGCAAGGAGGTGGTGGGGAGGGAAGCGGAGAACTTCCAAATGCTATACCCCTTCCAAGGGCTCTGTTGGAATTTGCCCAGGCACAGACAACAGGTTAACACCATTTCCACGCACCRCGTCCCACCTCTGGAGCCCTGGGACGCGGTGCAGCTGCGGGAGCCCGGGGCCGTAGCGAGCCTGGAGCCCAGCGGGGCAATCGGGGCTAATTGAGYGAGTGCCGCGGCTCCCTGACACGGCTATATGGCTTCTGGCACCCGGCTAGTATTTCTGCCCGTGCTCCACACCATATATCAGCCGGGTCAGCACCAGCACAGGGCTCCCGGAGGAGGACACAAGGAAGCAGGGGTTGCGCCCGCCCTGTTGCTGCACTCTGCAATGGGCACCTGGCATCACCCCTGCAGCCCCCCTTCCCTCTGCACCATTCGGAATAGCACGAGCTGCTCACCGGGCGCTTTCCTGAGCATAAGCTGGAAATTACTGATTTTTTTTTAACCTTACACAGCTAGTATAAAAGCACTAATGTCCTAATGAAGAGTCTCACTTAGCTAAATGCTTCATACAGCTGAGTAAAACAAAGAATTTTACTAGAGCTTAACCCAGTCGTTAATAAGCTTTTTAACCCTGACCTTTCAAATCAATGATCTACCACTGGTTTTACCTTTCAAGAAGGAATTCCATTTTCAAGTGATAAAACATATTTTGCACTCCTTACAATCTAATGATTATTCYCAGCGTTACTGGATATATGGGGCCATCAAACCATTAGAAGGTATAAAATGTATTAATGTACAGCATTCACAGCTACATTTGCTTTAGAGTCAATAAAAGGGAAACAATTTATAAAGGGCATTTATGCTCATTATGGAATATCGATAGATTGTTTCTCCCATCATTTCTGAAGTGTTAAGAAGGTTGTTTCATGGGGGATACTTGGGGAATTGCATGCCCTCTGCTCCTCGCATTGCACCAAACTAAGTGCTGCAAAGCCCAGAACGGCAGGTCTAAACCCCAAATGCAACAGGCAAGAGACACACCAAGAGACACCCTCTTCTGAGGTATCACATCCAACAAGTTAAATGCATTTGAGAAGTTCTGCAGCCAAAGCTTTCCAAATTATTAAATCTATCCAAATCTAAAGAAGTTCTGCATTCCCATTGATTATTTTTTTCCCCCCAGAGACCTTTGCTTTCAGCCTACGGGTCTCTTTGGAAAAACACAGTTTCCAGAAGAGCTTTGTTGTCCTAAAAAGGACATGCTGCAAAGCCACCTCAAAAGGCCCTGCACACCTGGTTTCAAGCACAACAGGAAAATCAGCCCATAGCTCATCATAAATATGCGTAGGTGACACACGAGCCCACCGCACTCTTGGAGAGATGCCATAATTGACAGCACAACGTACAACAAAACCTCACATCAGAGCGGGGATCGGAAGAACGGGGGTAACCAAAAGGCTAGGAAATTACAGGTTTTCTGTCGTTCTGCTCAACCTCACCCATTCTTTATTGAAAGGAGATAATAACTATCTATAGGTGAGCTGTCTTAAGGCTCCATTCATTGCCATCGCTAGCCCAGCCGCGAGGTGCTATAATATAATGCACGCTGGCATCTGGCATGTCATTTAATTACACCTTCGGCTTGCTGGGAAGTGTTTGAAGTGTCAAGGTAAGCAAACTGCTAAAATACATCCCCCTGCTGTGGGGAGAATCCCTGCAATGGGAACGGAGGAGCCGGAGTCGACCCCAGGCCTTACTCTGGGAATTCCACGCAGCTCCTGTGCTCCTGGGGGGACAGAGCCTCCACGCTCATTTCTGTGCTGTGGGAAGAAGGCTCAACACAGCTCTTAGTCACCTTGTTTTCCTCTTACCGATGGAAATTTCTCAGAAACCAAAATAAAGGGTGGGGTATCAGAACTCAGAGGAGAATAAAATCAGCCAGAACCCACATCCTACCTTGTAAGGCCGAAGCTCAAGAGCAGGTGTCTGCAGCCGAGCACGACGTTTCCTCCGAGCTCCTCCGAGGCGTGAGTCGCTCCCATCAAAAGAGAGGGATGCCTTGATGTGCGAGCACGGGAGCAGCAGCAGCAGCTGTTGGAGCAAACACAAACAGCCAGGCCAAGCACTGCACGGACGGAGCTCATCTGGGATGTAAACAGCCTCGCACTGCCAGTGAAGCATCCCACCCACCACCACCTGAGTGCGATAAGCACATGATGAGGGGAACCAAGAGACAGATCCATGGTTAGTTTGTTGGGGCTTCTAAACCAAACATCTCCTCTGAAGAGGAACAGTAGGATGAGGAGATAGTATTCCTCRCCCCTGAGCTGCTCAGCAGCATTTACTTTGCCTAAATTATTGTTGTTATTATTATTTTGCTAAGTCTGGTGGAGATGAAAACTTGAGCCCAAAGCAGCTAATTAAAAGCTAAATGAAACCCCATACAGCTGTGCTGCTGCGTGGTTAAGGAACGTGCAAATACACCCCTATGACAAGGACACGATGCAGGTGGGCTGCTTTGGGTGGTCACCTGCACCAGCTGGAAATGCTGTTGATTGCAGCTGATCTAAACGTGCCACTGCAGACACCAGGGCCCCTGTGCCATCGTCACAGTGCACGTGCCAGCCCCAAGCCTGACGTGTGTTGAACGTGTCGGGTCTCAGACCAAGCACAGCAGCTCCCCAAGGAGTCTCCTCCACTTCATCGCACATCCCTCCCTTGCAGCATCACTGCCAAGATGATGGTAACAAAACAAAAACAACCCCAAAACACCCCCAAAAAGCAAAACTCCTTCCTCCATGGTGGCTGCAAGGTTGGTATTTGGCCTCTGGGGGTGTCCAGGCTGGAGAAGACGTTTTGGGAAGTGCAGAGCAGCCTTCAACCTGGTGGAGATGGCCGAGTCCTTGATGGTGGACRACCAAGGGAGACGGCACCTGCAGAAGCCAAATTTGTGCTGCACACAATGGTTAGTGCATAAAAATTAATCAAGTACTACAATGACTTGCTTTATTCATAATACTTAATGGTCATGTAATAGGAGTTTTTATTCAGCAGTTAAAGTTCATAAGTGCAGGTTTTACATGTAGAAAGGTATTATGCTGATAGTTTAATTACACACCTTTCTGCACACCAAAGGAAATGGGTTATGCGGGTTTTATAATTAAAGAAGGACTTCTGAGGGGAAATGAACTTTGCAGTTAGCAACATGGTATTTGATTTTTATCAGCTGTTTTTGTTTTGGATTTGTCCGCATTCTGCAYTGCTGTAAATACGGAAGAACTCTCCAAACTGCTCGAGGTGTCGTGGGGAAGCTTTGAGAACGCTGCAGAAAGCAGCAATAGGTAAAAAAACCCATCAAGGGTGAAGGTGAAACAGCAGCAGCACGAGCTTTGCAAGCTCTGCCCTCCTCAGTTCATACAGCKCAGGCCTGTCCAGCACGTCTGGAAAAGAGGGGGAAAAAATCAGAATGTCTGAAAAATAACCCCTGCTCTTCTCCAAACTAATAAAAAGAGGGTGACTTTCTGCTTTTGTTGTTTTTATTTTTTCTTTCAAAAAATTTAGTGGCCAAGGAATGTAATTTTCCTCTCCCGCGTGCCTATGGAGGTGCCAGAGTTGTTTGCTGTTTGACTACACAGCACTGCTCACCACAGGCAAGGGAAGGGGGGATACAAATCCTTGCGACATCGTGGACCRTCTCCCTTTAATAAAAATGTGAATATCTACATTAAGAGTCTCGGGTCTGAGCAAGGCAGCAGTTTTAGGTGTCTTCCTCTTTGAGGCTTTATAAAGCTTTGCTTGGCACAATTTCATTTTGCACACATGTATATTTGGGAATATAGACACATACCCTTGCAAAACGCCAGGAGAACTCCATTTTTTCGAGCACAAGGTAAAGGTGGACACAGCAGGACTGATGCTCAGCAGGGAGGAAGGCCCAGAACGGGGTCAGCCTGGGAGTTTGCTGGGCTCTGCACAAAGACAACAAAATCTTGCCCTGAGATTCATTTTGCTAAGGGCTCAGATATCCCAAACATCTCCAAACGACCCTACGCTCATGTGGAGTAGACCTGCAGACCCTTATCATGCCTAACACAAATTAAAATTAACCAGTTGCTTGGGAAAAACGAAACAAAACAAAAGAACAACAAAAAAAAGAAGAATTTCCCAAAACAATAAGAAAGGACAAGGCTCTGGGGATTATTGTGAGTACGCCCTTTCCTTTCTGGCAGGCCTGCCCTGGAACTGCCCTGGATATTAGAGCAGCGGTGCCCTCACAATAAGGTGCACTCTAGGAGGAAAAGCGAGCAACGTTTTGTATCTTTCTGGCCTCCTTTTGCAGGGCATCAGCTTCGTCTTTCGCTCTTGGAGCACTAAGAATATTTGAGAGCATCCATCCCACACACAAATACAGTACCATAGCTTCAAAATCCCTTTAATTGGAGCAGACACTCAATAATTGCAACGGGAACGGTTGTGTAAACGACATCTCTAAATATAACTGGACATTTTTTTGGAATTACGTTGGCCAACTGCATAAATTAATGACAGCGAGGAAACCCAGTAGCTGCTTTTCTCTTTTTTTATCCGTACACTTTGGCTCTAATCATCATCGTTAACATATTGCTAAAAGAGCTGTTACCTTATCTTTTCAACCCTCATCCTGCAATCAAGCCCTGGCTGCACTGTTGCAGATTTCAAACAGCCATTTGTTTAAGAATAGATTTTTTTTTTTTCTTTTTTAATCTGGCTGCCAAGTGAACGCAAACAGGTGAAAATTAACATACGCAATTGTCAAGTGTCAAATTCAGCTCCTCGGCCACCTTGATTTAAATCAGCTGATGACGGGGGCACCCACCATCGGGAGGCCGGATGAAATTACTGCTCGCATAGCAGGCAGAAACTGTGCAAATAAACCTGTGTGTTTATTCGTRTACATTGCACTATGCGTTTTGGGGGTATATGCGTGACTAGTGCTCCCACCAGCCTGTGTAAAGCCGGGGGTCCCAGCTTGGCCTCCACGATGCAGTTTTGGGATTCCCCATCCAGTTGCAAAGATGCTTCCCCTGATACCCGTTCCTGCAATCTGCATGACTTCTCCACCCTTGCCAAAGCAGATATTGTTCCAATTTTATTTTTTTCACTCTAACAAGGGTAATTATAATAGGATTAACAGATTTTTTTTTTTCCCCCTACAAAGTACGTCTGCCTCATATCAGASAGAGTATTATAGCAGACTTAGGAGTAGACGAGCTTTTTTACTGTATATGGAAATGTATTAAAATAAATGTATAGCTCAAACTCACTCATCATCCCCTGCATTGTTTTGGAGAAGCTATTTCTCCCATGAAGGGCAACCACATGCGAAGCGCCAGATTCCAAGCAAGTATTTGGTAAACATTGGAAAATGAGAGACAAATAGTGCTGGGCAATCCCCTTGCTTCAAAGACCCACTCGAAAGCTCCTCCTGCCGCAGCGAGCCAAGCCTCGCTCCCTGAACCGCGCGGGATCCGAGCCCTGCTAAACTTGCAGAAATATTTTTACAATTTTATTAGAGGTTTGAATTCAGCGCTTTATCTACCTCTGTTAGTCTGCAAAATAGCTTTAAATATTCAAGTGGTAATTAATGAATCTTTTATGTTGCAAATCAAACATTTTCATCTGCGCCGTGGTACAGCGGCAGYGAGGAGGAGGGATTTAAAGTGTAATTGTTTCTACTGTTCCCCTTGCAGTGCTGAATGCCTTTTTACCCTTTATTATATCATTGGCTTTTGCTTCAGTTCATCAGTGCTTCRCCACATCTTATCGTGCGATATTTGCTATTTTTTTTTTTCAGTTCAAGATTTCTTACCGCGCCTTTGCCAGAGACATTCCTAAGGAGATGGAAACTCTCCGAATGTGGAATTTTCGCATGAGTGCAAAATAATAAAAAGCATGTGTGTATTAAAAAGGGATCAACTTAATGGGAAATGAGCATTGGGTTACATTAATATTCTATTACAGTAAAAATCATATTTAATAAATTTTCTCCAGATTTTTCAGAATCGTACTGTATTTTTCTAAGTCGTATGCCAATCCAAAGAAACAGTGTATATGATACATTTGATTTATGTTAAGTAAATAACCTGCATGGCCCATTTTTGGGTTTTTTTAAAAAAATATTAAGTGTAGAAACACACACCAGACTAAAACGAGTGCTTAGTTTCCATATGCTTGGAGAAATAGTGTTGGTCTTGTGCAGCAGCGAGCCTTTATAAACAGTATTCCATTTTATTGACGCTATATGTGGAACTTTATGTTATGTGGCAAGAACACGGGAACGAAAACACTGTAATTTAGCCCAAGCCATAAAATTATACTAGTCCTAAAGTAATTACTTCACATATTAAAATACGGTTTCCTTTCCTTTCTTTTGTCATCACATAAAACCCGGGGCCGCAGCGCGAAGCGACGCTCGCCGGGGATTGACGCGTCCTCGATCGCCCACTCGAGCACCCGACCCTTGTTGTTCGCTGACCCTAATTAATATTATACCCGGTGACATTTATGTATCAGAGCAATAAGCTAAACAGGAAACAATTTATGTCACCTAAAGCTTTTTAACAAATCGATGCAACTATTTGTAATTGCTTGTTTCACAAGATTAAAAGTACTCAGCCTTGATCTTCGCCCACAGTTTCGTGGCCAACATGACCCGTGCTTCCGTTGTAAAATAGGAGTGTTGGTGATCAGCACCTATTTCCATCAAGTAATCCATATTGCTAATATTTCTGGAATTTTAATGTAGTTACAATTTATAGCCGATCAAATGTGGTTACCTAAATTGCTGTTGCTAGTAGACAGTTTAACTGTCTTTATTAATTACAGTATAATTTAATGTTTGAGTACAGGCACTTGTGTTGGTCATTTTTACAGCTAAAGCGGTTATGTGCCTTATGACGAACCATTTTAGCATTTTCAATGGAAATTTGCTAATATGATGAGTGATAAAAATGTCAAACTCTGGTAAATAATGGTTATTGCTTTGGCTGGAATTAATCCTTGAAAGGCTGGTTACCTTCAAATTAACACTACAACTTGAACCAAAAAAAAAAAAAGAATAAGAAAAAAGAAATGTTTTTCAGGCTTCTGAGATGCATCAAAAATGGCCACCGAGGTCTTCCAAAGAAGCAGAGCTGCCAAAGGCTTCTCCGGGTGCACCAAGAAATTGCCCGTTCAATAAAGTGGGGGATATTTTTGCTAATGCCTCAAGTTGATGGTGCCAATCACTTCTAGCTATTCAAATATTTAATCAAGTTAATAAATGCACCCAATGCTAGGATTAAAACTGGGGAAACCAGCAAAAGTCTCAACTGGGGGTGGACACAGACCTACCGTGATGGCAATGGCCACCATGGGGTTGGGGGCCTGCAGCCAGCCATGGCGAGTGCTGGCCTTGATTAAGGTGCCACTGAACGACCGCCTGGCACCCTCCTTGACAAGGGTGCCTGACTAGCAGGTCAGGGACGACTAACGAGACCCAGGTGTGAGGAAGGTCTCATCAGGTGGGAAGAAGCTCCCCAGAAAGAGTGGAGGCCAAAGCCCCCTCAGAACCAAGAGAACCAGCCCCTGGCTGCAGGAGGAGTCTCCAGATGCACCTTAAAAAGTTCAACTTCAATTCAGACAGTTTTAAATTAGTAAAACTTAAGTTTGCTAATTTTTTGCAAGCAGTAGAAGTGCAGTACACAAGTGAAAACAAATGTCTTATCCCCTCCATCCCATCCAAACTTACTGATCGATACCATTTGGACACACGTGATGAGGGTGCAAAGATTCCCTCCTTCCACCCCTCCCTCCCCCCTCCCCAAAAATGTAGTTATCTAGTATAATTTTATGATAGAATATTTTTATAAAATCATTTGTACTAATTTAAGCATTTATCATTATATGCAAAAAGACTTCTTGATGAGAATATTATAGACGGTGCATGTTTTTGACATTAGCATTTTATTTGGATGACTAATCTTGCAGATGTGAAATTTTAATGAATTATTCATGAAATCCGCTCCTCTGAAATTTTAGTTTGCCGCTAATGCTAGTTATTAAACATCTTATTTTTCTTTACAAAACTCAGTGAAGAAAATAAACGTGTGCTCACTTCCAAAGCAAGCTGGGACCGTGGGTCTCTCCCCATGAACTTGCCTAAGGTGACAGGGCGTCTTGGCCCGTCCTCACCCAGGCCCTGCAGGACTAAGGGGTCCATCCTGCACCCTCCGTTTTGCTGCACCTAGGATACGATCCCAACCCTTCCTGCCTAAGGTGGATTTGCAGGATTAAGACCCCCCCCGAACCATCTTTGAATGGGGATTGGGTTGAAACGAGGCTCGTTTGGGTGGGGAAAAAACCAAACACAAACGTAGGAGGTGGCAACTTGCATTACCAGTGTGAACAACCAGCATTTTTATTGCATTTGAGAATGCTATAATGTCAGTAATTAGTACTGACTACACAACATTTTTTATTGTCTGTATCAACAGACATGGAATGATGGAATTACAGTTGATGTAAGGAATGAGTTTCTTTTATGCCTTATCAAAAAAAAAAAAAAAAAATCTCGTTACTGGCAGCACATACACACGAAGCACCATGCTAACAGTCTGGACTGTACCATTTTCATCAAGGCTTATGGGTAGAAATTACTTTTGTTACCTGCTCTGGGCCCATTGACACGCAGCGGTTGCTGCCCAATTCCCCTCGCCTGAAACACCTGAAACCTCGGACCGAGCTCCTAAACCAAAGGTACCAAAGGATTTCCCTCCTCCCCAATAAAAAAAAAGAGGAATAAAACCCCAAAGAGTTTGAACACATTTTCCATGCTGTAATGAGCGTGAGATCGTTGGCAACCCGAAAACTRCAACAGTTCAAAATTATCTTTAAAAACTAAATTTTTATATATATATATATATTTATGTATGTATGTATATAAAATACCTCATGATCTGCAAGATTTGTAGGATCCAAACCCATTCCCCAAGCCCAGGGCCCTGGCACGGGCTCTGCGGGAGCTGTGGCCAAACTCTTGCGAGCGAGAATCAAAAAAAAGGTGATAATTTGTGGTCACTTCTTCTACATAAGCCTTGATATGTGTTTTTTTTTTCTTCCCATTTCACCTCTAGTTGAATGCAGAAACCTAACATTTTTTACATTTACAAACTTGTTTATTTTTGTGGACAAGGAAGGCTTCGACTCTCATTCCTGACAGCGATTTACCTGATACATGGTACTACTTTCATAATGTACGCTTTTCTTTGAGAAAAAAAACATGTAACAAATTGTCTTTACATCTTGGCACCTTGTAAAGTTTTTTTTTTTTTTTTATACAAAAGTTCAATATTTTGACACTCCCCATTATTAATCACTACTTCACTGATAAACTTTGAAAGTGTGACCCTGGAATTCGTCATGCAAAATATTTACTGCAGCAGGAGAAAAACATATTTTTTTTTTTTAAACGACTTTTTTTCTTTTTTTTCTTTTTTTCCTTTCAAATATATGAACTTTGTTTAAGACAGCCAGAAGAGGCAGTGGTAAGATAACAGAAGGGGTGGGAAAGTATCAAAAAAAAAAAAGAAAAAAAAAGAAAAAAAAAGAAAAGACAGCTTAAACACAAAAACTGTACAAAAACGCTTCGATCAATGATAACAGGAGAAAAAAACACATCAACTATGTTACAATTTAAAAGCTGAAAAAAAAAAAGTCAGGGATTTTCTCCCACATGTCAGCAAATGTCATCCAATATTCTTAAAGCAAGGATAACTAAATAAAATACATGTGCAGCGTATTCTGCAATTCCATTACATACAGTAGGTTTTTTTTTTTTTCAAAGCTATTTTTTTAGTATAGTTAATATAAAGCAGTTGCACAAAAAGCAAAAGGTGTTTTGACAAACAGGTCTGCATTTATTCCTTTTGAGGAACGATATCTAAAAAAAAGGACCTTGCCACCTTTTCCGCCCTCCCCGCCCTCCCCCCAGAAGACAAAGGCTCACACAGACACAGTGGGATATATATGTACAACATAATAAACCCCTCCCTAAAGAAGCAACTGTATATCCAAAGGGATACAGAATCAGAATCGTAAAAATCATAGTGAAGTTTGCTTGATGTAAAGCCTGAGATTTTCAGTTGGTTCTTCTGCAAGGCTGCGACACCTGCCAGATATGTTAAAATCTAATTTTTTATTTCTTTTTCTCTTTTTTTAAATTTTTTTTATTTTTGCTACAGTCTTTAGACTAAGCATGCAAGACATACAACTAAGTGCAACTGAGTGAAATGTATTTTTTCATTACTCATTCCCTAACAGTTTGGACTGAGGTATGCGTACTAACAGTTTCTCATGCTGTTATCTTTACTCATGTCTAGCTACACATGCTGAGAATGAACTAATCTACCGGATTTTTATCCCCTTCTGAATACCGAACTAACCAGCAAACCACTCAGTTTAGAAGCACAGGGTTCAATTCTCATGATCCCCATCTGGCTACCGCCGGCACGTCACGAAGCTGCCTGGATATAATTAAAAAAAAAAATAATAAAATGTTTCAAATGACCACAGACTGCCCTTTTTTTCTTTTCTTTTTTCTTCTTTTTTTGTTTTTGAAACAGAAAGCAGAGTTGAGTTTTATAAAAGTTAACTGCCAATAAAATCTCTTTTACCAAAGCTTATGAGTGGACAGGAGTGTTATTTCCTTATGAAAAACGCTAACCGAACGCTAACCGAAACCGAGCAAACGTGCCAAGATCAACCGGAATTCAAGCAGTCGTCCTAGCGCAGTCCCCAAACAGAAGTGGCACACGAGCTGTAAGACCAAARACCCCAAAAAATCCTTTTGTCTTTTCATTCTAAGAATACTATTACGTGGTCCGGTTAAACTGTGGGAGCTTTTCTGTTCTCTTCTGCGTTTAATAAAACTGCCTCCTTTATCTGATGCTCTGATTTTCTGCCCAATAAGCGTGCCCTGGCTCGCGCAAACGCCCCTCTCGCAGCTCCGCTACTAACACTGTTTCCTCCTTCTGGCCTCAAAAGCTCCATTCCTCTTTACAGAAGCCTGGTTTGGTCGCTGTAAAGAATTGCAAATAATAATAAAAAAAAAAGTAACAACTTTGGTTCAGACGTCTACTTGGCCTTCTAAATTTACTAGAATAAAGGAGCAGTTTCCCTCTCAGGTTAGCAATAGCCCACATCTTGTCATTTCCCTCTAAATTCTTCAACCTCCTTTGATCAACAATAAGAGGATATTTGGCTTCATAAGATAAAGCATATAACAGAGAACATAATTTACCTTTGTGTAATATCTTTGGTAATTTTAGGGAAAAAAAAAAGGTACAAAGAAGAATATAAATTAAGCTCTGAAAGGCTTTTGGAAGTAATAATAATTAAAAAAAAAAAAAAAGCTACAGTCCTACATAAATAAACGAGTGACAGAAAAGTGGTTGCAGAATGAAAACGTTGCGGTGTTTGGTGACCAAGGTTTCCTGACCTAGAGTGACAAATTTGGTAGGAAGGTTTGCTTTGGAGAGCGCTGCCAGCTCGGCCTGACCGGAGCCCGGGCAGCTTCCCRTTCCCGCGCTTCCCGTTGGCTAGCGCGAGGCTTCCCCGCCGGCTGCTCGGATATTGCATAACCGCCCGCGCTGCATCTGCGCAGCYGAAAGGAACACTTCAGCATTCGCGGGGCTCCGTCCTTATTAACTCCCGGAACAAGTTCAATCTGAAATCTAATTTGTATTCAAACAGATTAATGCCACCCAGCAATCCTGAACTGATGTTTAACCGCGAAACATCGCCACGTACAATAACAATTTAATGAAGTCATCTTTCCAACCACTATTTGCAAATGCAAATGCAAAAGAGAGAGGAAAAAAAAAAATTGTATTAATAAATGTATAGGTGCCCATCTCGGTAATCTTAGATATTTCCAGAAAGATTTGCTGACCCATYAAAATTCGTGTTAAAGAACCGAGAACCTACCACTGTACTATGCATCCTCTAATAAAGTGAATTCTGTTGGTGCTGCATACATTTCTTTGTGCTGTTCAATTTTGTGGCATTTGCTAATATTCACCATTGCTGCCAAAAAAAAAAAAAAAAAATTAAAAAATCCAAAACCAAAACCAAAAATATAAAGAAAATACTGCTTTGTGGAATGAATCTGTGTTGCTTCCTACAGTGTTTCTATGTTCATCTGTCATTCATTCTCAATCTTGCAGTACTTCATTCCCYTCTCTCTCTCTCTCTCCGATGGACAACCCTTCCACATGTATAGTGCAGCATTTGGGACCTTTTCAAAAAACAACAACACAAAAAGAGACACCGAAATGGAATGTTTTCCATAGCTAAAGAAAACATGGTGGCATCTGAAGGAAACTGGAATGAATGACAGAAAAAACTACAAACAATTCAATGACATTCAGCTTCGTATAATAAAAACACCTATTAACATTCATCACAAAGTACAGAAAACGTTTAAGCCTCCAAGAGGCCCTGGGCCCGGCTGAGGCCTGAGGTCAGAACTTAAAATGGTAGAGGAGAAGTGGGGCGGGGGGAATAAAAGCAATACATTAGAAAGTTTGGGATAATTTTTTTCTTTTAACCCCTCCCCAATATACACACTCACACGCACACACACATATCCACACATGTGCACACACAGGCCTTACCCATCCCGAATGGAAGCAAAAAAAAAAAAAAAAATCAAAAAACAAAGGGGAAAAAAAATGGAGTAAAGGCAGTGATAATCAACATGCAGTACTGTGCAAATATGTTGTCCATTGGAATCCTTAAAATCTGGGCAAAGACTTGATCTGCAGTTCAGGTGTACATGCTCAGTTTGATGTCCTCAAGTGTCCAAAGTTGGCAGGACCTGCAGTCCACAGTTGGCTGCTAAATGTAAGTGAATCAGTTTAGCAAATTTACAACACTGATGTTGACTGTAAGAGAGGAAAATCCCAAGTACCAAACAAGTCCATCCAATGCACAGAGTACAAATTCCTTTTTTCAACAAAAAGTAGAAAAATCAAAAATACTCCCAAATGGGATACTTGATGGCACTAAGAGTTAAACATATTTCATAGTTGTCAAAGCGGACTGAGAACCCTCCAGACTGTACAATAATGGAGAGATTTCACAGCGAGACTTGACGTGTTCTTCTGATCTTCGTTCTCAGGGTGACGGTGTCAAGACATACTCATTCTATGTCCTCGTTTACAGGTTCGTCTTCATAATCTCTGTCATGGTCAAAATCTGGACTGTGGTTGGCTGTTGTCACTAAGGATAGCGGCCCTTCATTTTCATCTGGGTCTAGCGGTTCTTCTTTGACGTGCACTGGGTGCCTGTGAAAAGGAAAACAGGGTCCGTCAGCAGAGACTTGGTAGGAAGGGATGGAGAGGGAGACGTTTCGGGGAGAAATGGAGTGCCTGGATGCTCCTGCATGGCCCAGGGATCTCAAGAACAGACCTCAACGTTGGCGTTGGCCAACCAAAGACACCACTGAAGTGCTCTACACTCTTCTCCCTGTGCGCAACACCCGGGGAGCGCCGCTGGCACGGGGGGCTTCTCCCGGGGACCTAGCGAAGAACGCTCCCCGCTGACACATTACGGTGATTAATGCAATCCTCAGGCGCACCAGGGCAGGGAGCGGCGGGGAGGCCGCRGCGCGCCGCGCGGGAGGAGCCTGGGCTGGCGGCCGCCGCGCGCTGGGTGTTCTGCGGCGCTCGTTAGCATGCACGGGCGGCGAGAACAACTCTCCCGAGGACGACCCCAAGCGAGGGTCTATCATTAATCAACTTCAAGCAAACACAGCAAAGAGACACCATGATACATGCTTTAAACTCCAAATTAATGCATATTTTTACAAACTGTCAATAAGGGAAGAAAAGCCCTGCCAGGAAACACAAACAGAGAGGAAAAGGCTCGCTCAACACAACAATGCGATAAGAAAGCACAGTCCTAACGAGAATAATAACGCTGTCAGCTGTAAACAAGGCAGAACATGATCCCCGGCTCATGGTGGGCACCAGGATGTGCTAAAGAGATGAGATCTGCCAAATTTCTCATTACGGAAGAGCACATGAATAACCCGCAGGGGAACGGGGCTTGGTCATTCAAAACGGCTACGATAACAATTGAAAAATGTTGTTCGTAAATCATATTTACAACAAATCCTATACAAATACAAATTACCTTTTTCTTTCCCCCTTTTTTTTTAAACAGATCGGCAGCTTTTGAAATGTAAAAGAGCCATGTGAGTCAATAGTGCCTTGTTGGTGGGATTTTACGGGAAAGTAGGGTTTTATTGACATTACCAAGTATTAATAATGCGACACGGCAACGGAGACCCTGTTTGCTTCCTAAATAATTGATGTTGTAGGCAATCCCTTAAAATAAAGTGTTAATGAGTTCAAGTCCCGCTCTGGCTCCCACCGAGCCAGTACCACCTCCCAGAGGTTGGTTTTTCCACGCGCGTTTGTTTTTTCTGACTTAACCCTTTCGCACGGGYGACGTGGCAACCTAATCCGAAGGGCAACCATGCATTGCTGGAGCCTCTTGGCTTCTCGTGCGGCTCTGCTTCCAAATAAAGGATGGAAAAAAAAAGTGGCATTTTGGTTCCTCTTTTGTGGAGGTGGGGACAGCAAAGCTTCTGATGCATGGACAGGCAGGAGGAATAGACCACGGAGAGGATGCACACTTTTCCATGAAAGGTGTTCACAAACACCTTTCACGTTTCAGAACATTGCAACTTCTCAAGGGYTTCATGGAGACTCGGGTGTTCATTGCCCCATCATCCAAGGACCATGTGGAGAGGGTCTCCTCCATCAAGGAGGCTCCATTCACACTCGTGCCCTTTGCCATGATTGTCAGAAATGGGGGAAAAAACTCCAATGCAGAACTCAGGGGTACAGAAGCAGCAGAGCAGCACTGGAGCATGAGAGGCATCCCAGAGCCATGGAGCTCTCCCGCTCTCCAGGCCCGTGCATGCGAACCGGCCTTGGCGCCTGCCGTGGCCAGAGTGAAAAGACACTCATTACATACAACATCAGCAGCTACAAAAACTTAACTATGAATAAGCTGTGGGGCCCCTCCTTGGGGGAAAAGTGAAATGAGAAACAGAAGGGGGAAATGGTGGTTTTCACCGATAAAGCATCCTACTCCCTTCATGGCAGCGATCTTCCCTGCCACTGTTTTAATTTAGCAGCCTGGTGTGTTGGCTTTCGGTTGCTCATGTCGTTGCCAAGCTTGTTTATGCCTTTTTTTTTTTTTCTTTTTGAAATAGTTATTTTGGAAAAGGTGGATGGGAAGTCCTCACAAGCCACAAYGTGCCACGGACACACCAAGGGCATCTCCCTTGGAAGTCAGCTCCAAAGGGAAGCCCTGGAAGAGGATGGCAGAGCGGATGCCTATTCCCCCCTTCCAAAAAAATCCTGCTGTCTGGGGGAAGAAAAGCTAGTTGCTAAACTACAGAGAGGGTAACAGTCTGGGCAGGCAAAAAAAAGAARTTCCCATTGCTTTTCTTTAGCAGCAGAATTGCAGCACATTCCTTTCAAGCAGATGCCGAGGGCTCCAGAAGGGGTTAACAATAAATAACCTTGCTGAACACAGATTCCCCTTCTTTTCACATCTGAGTAATTCCTTTGTTTGTCCACTCTGGGAACAGAGGAGTTTTTAATAAAGCTGACTGTTGTTTAAAGCCACTGTGTTCTGGTGGTGCACACAGCATGGAGTGGTTTGCTTTGTGGCTACCTTTGGAGCATATCAGGATGAAAGTGTTATGTCCCCAAGCTGTAATTATGCGACTACTTTCTAGTGTTTCAAAAGGAGGCAGAGAGAGGGAAAAAAAAAAAAAATAGCTGCGGTTCAATGTGTCATAAAAAGGAAAAGAATGAGCAGTAATAAGACTTCAGCTTAAGTGTTAGACTTCTTAGCTGTCATGTTAACAAGRTCCTCTAAACCTTACAATAAAGTTTAAGGCTTGATTTATTCTAATATGCTGAGGTTGTTTAAAAAATAATTTGCATCGCGAGGAGGAAGTCCCGTTGCGAGGAAGGAAAGGGGAAGGGTCATTCCCAAAGCGCRCGGCCTGCGAGCGAGCGAGAGCTGGCGCTGCAGCATCGTCCCCTCGCCCCGTCGCACGGAGCCCACGGACACGCTCTGCAGAGAACACAGACACGAGCCAGGCCCAGGAAACACGCAGGAAACGTGTCCTCCGTGTGATTCCCACATTGCAACGGAAAAYGGGATTTTTCTAGAGGATAGTGACCATGAGGCTTCCCTGCTGCTCGCTGCACTCTCTCCAGGCCTGGCACTGTGCCCCTCACCTTGGTGTCTGTGCGCAAGCGGACAAGTGTCCCCCAAGCTCCTGCAACACGTCCTGGTCCCATCTACCTGCCCTTGTTTCTCATCCATCAGCTCAACATCACAGACCTTCACCCCTGCCTCTCCAGCTWGGAGAAACCCTTGAGAAAGCCTCATTTCTGGAAGAAAAAGAGAAAGAAAACATACACAACCCCCTCCTCCACGTGCCTCCACTCCGTCCCTCCGTGGTCATGGGCAGAGCATAACAAGTTGTGACTAAAACAGCCTCAAGACGAATCCGTCCGGGAGACGCTGSAAGTGTGTCATGTAACGCGACTCAGGGAGAGATAATTAATACTGCACAAACAATCRCGGCTAAAGCTAAACACATTATTTGAGTGTTTTGAAGTAAATGGTAAAAGACAATGTTTAAATTAATTATTAATTAAAAATGAATGTTGCCATCTTTAAAGCTTATTTTTCAAAGCACATTGTGCACTGATTTAAAATGCTGAAATATCAAAGTAGCCGGAGCTTCAGATTCCTTCGTGCCCCCTCCCCTCTGACAACACATTATGCAGGTGGGAAACTTTTTCTTTTGCCATTAAATGCTAATTAGTTTCACAACTAATTACTCCAGTGGTATTAGGTTAATGTTTTTTTCCTACTTTTTGATTTAGACTAACTTTTGCAGATCCCTTATTGCAATCGCTTTGAAGCAAAATGACTACAAACGAGTTTGTCTCTTTTCCTAGGCTCTCTGCAGGCGGCAGGAAGGCAGCTCGGCTCCGGGTGACACGTGCCCTCCTCATGCAGCCGTCCAGGGCTGCAATGCTCCTACTGATCTCCCTTTGGATGTTTCAAGAGCAATCTATAAGTCATGCAGACCTTGGCATGTGCCATCTTTAACGCTCGGTGATACTGGGCTTGAATGCTGGGCTCAAATCACCTTCCCACCAAAGGGCTTTGAGACAGACTTGCACGTTTGTATAATACCGATTGAGTTGTTTTTTTTTCTCCCAAACCCACGAAAAAGAGCCCATTTCCCAGCTCTGACCCATGTATGTAGCCTGGAGCAGGAAGAAGCAGTTTTTGTCAAAACCTGCAGTTGCCTAAGAGGTTGTGCAACCCTGAGGCCCAGGATTTGGGAGCGGAGAGTTGAGAATGAGTTAACAGCTTTATAGCTCTGTGTGTTCATCAGGCAAAAGTTGGTAAATGGCCCTTTCATGTCCCCATCAACCTCAGCACATCCCAAAAGGGKGATTTCCACTTTCTGCCGCTGAGCCCAAGAGCTTGGGGAGCGACGTGCTTGGGAAGGAGCCCGGAGCTGCGTCTCGGTACTTACATCGCTTGCATAGGGGAACGTCCCGGACTGCTGTCACTCCCGTTACTGTTCGTATGCTCCATTGCACCGTTAAGCTCTTCCCTCATGGCACTGGCCAAGTTGCCCAGAGTGGGATTTCCCATGGAAGCAGTAGTGTATAGAGGTATACTGTTCTCAGCCATTGAAGCCTGCCGAGGACACAAACACAYATGTGAGGAGTTGGAGCAAGGCCTCTATACATCGCACAGCACAGCCGCTTATTCCAACACACTCCCTAGATCTATRTTATTTGCAACTACCAGTCCTTTTAAATACTGTGCTCTCTGGTAGGTATTCACACTGACTGCACCGAGGGAAATCTAGCATGGTTTGCACCTAGGTTTTTGCACGGCTCTATTGGCCAAGCTTTCTGCTCCCCATTTGGAATAGCATCTCCTTCTAAAAAATAAAATGTGCTCTTCTGATTTTCAGTTTGCAAAATTATGTTTGGGGCTTTGTTTTTTTATTTTTTTTAACATCTTGGCTTTGTTTGTCAGTTCTGCTTTTAATGAAAGGCTAAGGGAGAAAAAACCWGAAGTGGCTTCAACCAGCACCTCCGTGGTGCCAGAGCAAAGCAACGCAAAGGAGGAGGGYAACGCGACCGGGCTTCGGTTCGGTCACGACCCAGCTGCAAAGACACCCCTAGAATGGACTGGATCCCGCCGAGCTGTACCATGGATATACCCAGGAATGAACCTGCTCCTCTGCAGAATTTTCACTGGAGGGGAAAATTAAAAAACTAATGAATCCTGATCAATCCACCACCTTTCYATGCAAGAGCATCATAGCTCTTACAGACCCAAACACGATCCGTGTACACGGGCAAGGCCAGAACAAACTTTCCAACTGGAAGTCTTTGCAGAAGAAGAATGAACTCCCTAAAACTTCCCTGCTCTTTCCCGCCTCTCCAGCTGCTTGTACTTGCTGTACGGTCACGCTGCGGGAGCAGAGTTGGGGGGAATCGAGGACTATCTGCTATAAAAGCAGGGGCCGCAGGGGAGCTTTTTGCTTATTTTTATATATATTTTTGCAGACAGGGCTGTGTGGGCAAAAGGAAGCTGGGCAGGTCACCCGAAGGGTCCCGAGGCCGGGCTGGGACTCGAGGGGTGTGACTGGCGGGCRGCCCCCCGCGCGTCCCCGTACCTTCCACACGGAGAGCGGGGAGAGCGCCGCGTCTTCGCCCTGCCCGCGGGGAAAACAGACGGAGGAGACGTCAGAGGGCTCTGCGAGGGGGTCCCGGGGACAGCAACCGCCCTGGAAGCGCGGAGGCTCCGCAGGCGCAGAGGGGGGCAAAAAAATGCAACTCTGCAAGCGCCCACCCGTGCTGGACGGCTGGTGAGCCACTAATTTGACCCAAACGAGGTCACTATTTTTGCACCCCGGCCCCATACACTACCCAGAGGCAGGGGACTGGGGACCTGCTGCTGCATTTTAAATCTAAAAGAGGACTTGTCCTGGTGCAATGAGCACAGTGACTTCCTGCCCCTGTGCACTAGAGGGGACATATAAGGCGAAGACAACCTGGCCCAGATCCTCCTCTCCATTCATTTGCAAGGTTGCTCTTTGAGGACACTTCCAGGGAAAGTGGGAAGAGGGAATGGTTTGGAGGTTATCACGGAAGGCGAGAATGGATGGAGATGACGACAACAACACGTGTTTTAGAAATAAAACAGGGACAGCTCCRCACGATAAGCATATTAATTGAAATTAGTCACATAGCTAACAATGTGAAGAAATGCAGGATCATTTCATTTTTGCCTTTCAGCCTCATGAATGCAAACTGTGCTTGTAATCTTAATACGATTCGGGAGACAAAGARGTCTTTAAAAATCACACTTCACAAGACTCAAGGGAAAATAAGTTACTAATGAAGGGTATTTACAGTTGCTTCGTTTAAACACGCTTTCATTCGCTTCTCAGAAGTTACTGCAGAAACTCAGATCATTMGGAGAAATGTGCAATATCCCCTTTCTCCTACTAACCCATCTCTCAACTCAGATAATGCCCTTGCCCCTGCAGATGTACAGGATGCAACCTGCAGCCAACTTCAAGGCGCAAGTCCTACAAAAGCCAGGGCTGGAACAGGCCGGGTTTGGGCTATTGAATGCGCTTGAATCCCCTTCCCAACCAAAGGGCTTTGAGATGGACTCGGAAATTCGTATAAAGCAGGAAGGGAGGGGAAAAAAAAGCAACCCTGCTATGTTATACATGAAAGAGGTTTGGAGACACACACACACACACACACACACACAAATACACTTTTCTGCTGCAAGTTATTAATTGCACACCAACATTTGGTGTGTTTCTACATGCAACACGAGAAACGGGATCTTTCTCCTACAACTATCGGACGTCTGAAAGCAACAAAAATTGTCTTTTTTTTCCACAGGAATGGCAACACTTATTTTTCAACAACAATGGGAAGATATGCAAAAATAGTCCATAAAAGAAAGGGGGGGAAAAATGATCTGCTTTCTCTTTAAAGCCACGAACAATAGAAGGTCACGTGCGCAGTATCCTATCATTCAGCACATTAATAGCTGTGCTGGAGTAATTACACTTGTGGTATTTTTGCCTCAAGTGAAATTCTGAAATAAGAGGATGGAAATTATGATACTGCTGATAAATATTAATAAGTGAACTTTTAATTTTTTTGCCACAATATTCAAAATGCTAAGCATCTAGCTAATGCTGAAGCAGCCTGATATGTGTTTGCCTCCAGGGACTATGATGCTTTATGCACTTAAGAAAAAAGTTTAACGGAATTAAAATTTAATATCTAATTAGAGCAAGGCTAATATATTTTGAAATGAGTGGGGAAGACACACGCCTCTGTTGCATATTTGCTACGGTCATTAATCTTACCTGTAAAGCAGCATTGAGAGGTGTGCAGTAGGTGTGGCTGGTCTGTATGTTTTTAATAAGAGAAGGGTTACTGCATAAGAAAAACATAAAAAGGAGAGTTAAATGCAACCAACTTCTGCGAGGGTGTTTCAAGCATGTAAGCTGCCTCCCACACCAGAAAACTAGAGCTGAGATTATTATTTTTTTCACGCAAGTTCTCTTTCTTCTCCTAGTTTTTTTTTTTTTCTTTTAATCTGAGTTTTATGGTTATGGTATTTGCCTTTGCTAACCATGGAGCATCATCTCCTCTTGGAGTTACATGGCCACATGCTGCACGCCGGGGCTGGCATCCCACAGGGAGCAAGTGGTGGCCAGTAGYCTATGGCCACAGAGAGCGTGCCATTGTAAGGAGGTGCCAGAATATTTTAAAGTCTCCATGAGGCAGAGATGGGAGAACGGATGGGAGATTTCTGGCTTCCCAAACCACGTCATTCCCTGCCACCAAAGTGCCGGTGCCACTGCCCCAATGGAGGGCACGRTGCATGGGGCCTTAAGGACCATGTGGCCTTAGTTGGAACCAACTGAACAAAACTCATGGTTGTGTGTTACTTTGCACTCGTTCTTGGGTCATCTTTATTTTCCATAAGGGGCCAGATTTTAGAACAATAAACGCAGAATGTATCCACTCTCTCGTTAGTGGGTATCCAAAAAGCACCCGCACCACTTGGGGAGAAAACAAGTCTCCAGTGAGGTAGTAAGTGCCAATGCAAAAGCAAAAAAAAAAAAAAAAAATCACCTCCAAACCCTGGCCACATTTTTTTTTTTTAATTATTACTATTATTTTTTGCATGTGGGAATAAATGACGTCGAGAGCAGTCTTAACTGATCCCCTCCCACAGGGACTCASAAGGATCAGTTGTTCTGCAGAGGTGGCCTCTGAGCAAAGGTCACAGAAAATTGCTTGGGGAACCCTAGAAGCATTTGAGAGCGGCTGCTGGAGACACAAGACGGGCCGCTGAAACAGCCTATACAGCTGCTTTCGTGGCACTTTTGCAATTTTTTAGATTAGTTCAGTGTTTCTGTTTCATAAGCACCTAATTGCATTTTTTTTTAATGTAAGAGCTGCAAAACAAGGCATACAACTGTAAGCAAGGAAAACATCAACATTAAAACATATCTGAACCCTCTCCTGACATTTATCTGTCTTCCTGACCTATCTACAGAAGCCTATCTGTGCTAGCATGAGTCATTATTTTAGCCTAGATTGCACTATAAACAAATACAGACACATCAAGGTAGAGCTATTTTCACAGGCATTTGGATTATCAGAGTAGGACATACAAAATACACGTAACAATCAAAAATTTGGCTTCTTTAGCAGCAAAGGTGACGTCACTATTTTGTGAAATGCAAGTCTACATGAGATGGGTAAACCATGCAAAGCAAAGCAATAGCAGAAAAAAAAATTAAAGCAAGTAAAAGCTCTTACTGTGCAACAAGCTCGCCAAAGTTTTCATCAGGGCAGTATTTTCGAGGACGGCCTCGTTGAATATGACGGCCACGTTTAAACTCTTCATCATCAACAGTCCAAAAGGACCCAAACTCATCCTCTACTCTGATAAAGCACTTATGCAGTGAGAGGTTGGTGCGAATGGCACCCTGGGACAAGAGCAGCAGCAAAGGAGATGAAGTGGAAACAAAGGGACACGGGATCGGGGACAGAACAGACGTCAAATAACAGGGAAAAGGAAAAAGAAAATAAAATGCAATAAGCATAAGCAAATGGTTTGTGAGGGTTAATATGCATTGCCACCTACAAGCTACTAGCATGTGATGCGACAAACACCAAGCAAGCAGGGTCGGGGTGCTGGTGGGCACACAAACAGTAGTGATGAGATGTTTGTCTTGCTTTCCCTTAGCTGACACAATGCGCAACCACCTGCGGTCGGTCTAGCACCAGCTAGCAGCCAAAAGCCTCTACGTTACACTGTAAAAGCATGATCCGAGCTAGGCTAAGAAGTTCAAACATGGTGGACGTACCCACTGATCTTTTGTGGCCTTCGTTTTTGGAACTCTAGTTCATCCACTGTCCATACTGCCCCTTTAACGTTTTCTACTCGCACAAAACACTTGTGAAGACTAAGATTATGACGCACTGCATTCTGCAGCAGGTATAAAAGAGAAAACATTCAAAAACTTTCCATGAGAAAATGCTCATCATCGCTCAAGAACAGCAGCACACACAGCGTGACAGTCCTCAGATCGCAACGTCCCCATCCCCACCCCGCACCCGCTCGCCAGCCCCGCACACCAGCCCTTCAATTCTTAATTTGCAAAGGTAAAACAAGTGTAAACCCGCTGTCAGAAATGCAAGTTACTCTCATAACTGGGAACTGTCAACATTTTACACATGCACATTGCACAGTCAAGTGTATTTTGTACAAAAGGTGGCATTTCCAAAAGGAGCTCATGGGCTCTGCACAAAGATGCATCTGCTTGTCCTGCAAAAGAAAGCAGCAGTGAACCCAGCACCAAGGCTGGCACTGGTGTGGGATAGAATGGATTTGTCCGGTCCATCCGACGTGTCCCAATCTTCACCTGAAGCCCACACTGAAGAAGACTTCAGCTGCATAGACACAGGCGAGAGTGCTCCATCCATCCATCCATCCATCCATCCCCCCTGGCACAGCTCCTTTCGTCAAGCTGGTTGACTCTTTAGTAGACACAGTTTGTTCTTTTTGTTTAATGAACATCAGTTCTGAAGGATGTAAGTACTAATCACTGAACTCTAAATTATTGACAACTATTACTATACAAAGGGGGCAAACAAAGAGGATGAGTGGGGCATTTGTCATGCAAATGCTGGGAGTTTTCCTACTTTTCCTCTTTCTTCTCCACAAGCAAGGTGGGGAAGAGTTGAAATCATGGGAAAAGCCAACATTTTTGTTTGGGGTGCCTTTTTTTCTTCTGCTACTTTTGCTCTTTTTTTTTGTTTTTCTTTTAAACATCTCCCACTTGTTCACTCGTCGTGAAGGAACGGGTCCGCGGAGTCTGCGGTTGTGCACGTTGCAGCATGGAAATAGCAATGCTCTTCTTTAAATATATTTAATGCCAGGGGAATCTTTTGTAGGCTGTTCTTGCACTATGGACATCAACGCCTGTCTTGCCATGGACTGGGTCAAGTTTTTGCTGAATATCCCAAGAAAGTGCTGCCGTAGCCTATGCATTCCCTCGTTTGCAGGATTGATCATGAAAAATGATTTTCTTGCCCCCTGCCCCTGGATTCCTGCTCTTTCATGGTTTTATTTGGTGACACCTCTGTGTCACAGAGTCACACCGGCAGCCCTCGTCTCGTGGCTGTGACTCAGTGCCAGCAATTGCTCCGAAAAATGAAAAGCAAACAGGCATTGCCTCTGACCTGTCGGAACCAGTTCACAGCAATCAGCCTAACAGAAAAATTAGGAGCTATTACTGCAAGATTATATATTTACCTTGTTAAAAGTATTTGTATGCAAGCCATTTTGGTGGAAAAAAATTACCCTGAACATGCTTCGAATGTGGTAAATGAAAGAGTTTGTTCTTTTAATAACTGCTCGGGTTCCGCCGTGCTGCATTTTGGGAGACAGGTTCGGTTTCTTGCAGGTCTTTCTTCCCGAGACTCTCTGTGGTGTTGAGAGCGGTCGTGGGGAAGCTTGTGTCCCCCAAACCCTCACCCTGCACTCAGGTAGCACTGACCCACAGGGCAGCTATGCACTACGGGAAGGTGCAAACCCCTAGGTATATAGAGGAATTACTCTGATGCTGCCAAGATGTCACCTGTGGGTTCCCAACGCATCTTGCACCAAGCTCATTCCTAAATATGATCCTCAGAGGACATTGAGCCTCTGGCTGCAGGAGTTGGATGGGATTTTTGCTTTGGTATCTTTACCACTTGTGGCTGCTCCTGGAGCTGCTCCACTGGCAGGAGACAGGCAGGGCTGAAGGACCCTTAGCTTGATGGGAAAGTTATTTTCCTCTCTGGATGGTTAGGAAGATGTGTCGTGAAGTGCTGCTTGTGGTTTCCAACTGAAGAGGGAATCGGAGCAGCAACCACAGGGCTCTTTCCTGAATGTAAGAGCTTGGAGAATAGCCTTGCAACATGATTTAGGAGGAGAACATGCTGCTAAAGAAAAGCTAACGTCTGAGGAGCACTTCTAGGTCCATCTTTTAAAGGACCTGATCCAAAACACAGGGTGAGAGGCCAAGCAACGGTGAGAGGGCAGGTATGGACATCTTCCTCCTCCAACCTGGTTCCTCGAGAGCCGCTTGTTGAGGAGCGATGGAGTTCTCATATTGAGGGTGCCTCCAAGCGTGGGTTTGTGGAGTGATTTTTACTGCTTTACAAACTACTATTTGATTCATTCATTAGCAATTGCACTTGCACTTGCTTGAGAAGGCAGTGAGATAGGTTTAACACTGTATATAATGGAAGGAGTGGCTCCCAAAAAAACAAACAAACTCCCCAACCTCTTTATCAAACAGCATCACAGTTAGTTATGGTAAGAAATTAAGGTGCCCAAATCCACTTTTATAGGTCTCTTAAAGGGAGAGCAAGCCCCTCTTTGTGGAGGGGCTTGCTTCTCAAGTAAGTGCTGTGTTCAACAAACTTCTGTGTTATTAATAGGAACAAAAAAAAGGAAGCTTTTAACAGATCAGTAAAAGCAGCAGAGAGCCACCTGACTGAGGCAAGAAATCCACTTATCTGTACATCCTGGGAAGAAAGTCGTTATGATTACAGTCCGTGCAACAAAAAAGAGAAACAATGCATCTTCTGCAGACACGAGAACTTTACCTTTCTCCTTCTTTTTTTATTTTTTAATACGCTCCAGCTGGACGGCTGCAGCTTCCCCGCTAGCAGTGGGGCCGGGGGCATCACCACCCACCATCAAGGCCAATAAGGGGGGATTCAATTAGCGCCTTGCAAAGGAATTTCCCCCGTGCCCAACACGAGATCAGCTGTGCAGACGGGGCGCCCGCCGGGCTCGGGCTTACCTTCCACGTGGCCGCGTTGCGTCGGAAGTAGGCGAACATGCGCGTGAACCAGTTGTAGATCTCGTTTAGTGTTAGCTGTTTCTCCGGCGACTCGAGGATGGCCTTGGGAAGCAAAGCGAGAGGCAGTTAGGACTGAGGGTGGCCCCGAGCGCGCCCGTGGATTTGCTTGAACCACGTGCAAAGGGAGGGAAAAAAAAAGACAAAAACGAACGGGAAAGAAAAGGAAAGAAAAGAAAGGAAGGAAGGAGGAAAAAGATGGGAAAAAAGAGGAGATTTGGAGCAAAAATCCAAAGGAGGGTTTTCACAATATGAACTAAGATTAATGGCTGTATTTAACAGTTCAATGGCAAAATTCAAAATGGAATTATCTAATTGTTTTGAGTTTTTATTTCTGTTTCCTTACAGAAATATTAATTTATTAGTCATTCATAAAGCAGAATCAAAGAGAAATGCAAAACATTTCACTAGCTGATTAAAGCTCAGTAATTATTTAGAGCTCAGATTAATTCTAGGGATCAGAGATTACTGTAGCTTGTGATAATTGACTTGCCATCTTTAAACAGGCTCATTTTCACTGTTGTGTGAAATGAATTTCCTAATAATCACATCGTATTGTAATACTTAATCAAAAGCAATTATGTTATATATTGCAGTTCTAAAAACCCTTATAGTAAAGGTTTGAGCGTGCTTGCACACCAAAGGCTTTCTTAAAACCTGCTTAATCCCGAGCGCGCGCGCGCCGCACAGCGCCGGGCTCCCCGCTCGGCCCCGCTCACCTGTCTGATTAAAGACGCGTAGGTGAAGGGCGGCCGGACCTCGGCGTTCTTGTAGAACTCTTGGTTCTGGGCGATATCTGCTAAATGAGAGCAGCGCGGGGCTGTTAGTACCCGCGTGGCGGGGACGGCGGCGCCGCCGGGAGCGGGGAGCGCGCCTTACCTGACGAGATGGGCACGTTGTACTTGTCCGAGTACCGCCGGCGGATGGGCCCCACGTTGTGCATGCTGGTGGTGGTGATGACGGAGGGCCCCTGCGTGACGGGCGTGATGGGCGCCGTCGGCGTGGTCGGCGTGTGYGGCAGGCTCTGCGGGGACGCCTCCGACGCCGTCTTCGACAGCGTCACGCTCGACACCAGGTTGAGCTGCAGCGGGGCGGGGGGAGAGGAAAATAAATACGCAATAAATGTGCAATGCCTAGATGCATTATTTAGGAGAGGAGAAAAAAAAAAAAAAAAAAAAAAGCTCATCTCGAAACTGTGGATTTTTAGCTAAACCTTAAAACAAGAGAGCTCTTGTGGTCCRCAATYACGTTAATGATTTATTTCAGCCCCGTCAGCTCAGTCTGTACCCTGCCCATCCCTCGTTTCCGCGCTAGCGCCAGGCCTGGCCTCTAATCCATCTTCTCAGCTATTGCATTGAAGGTGTTAAAATAAAAGGCTGGGCTTTCCGCGGGACGTGCTCAGAGGAAATGAATTCACTCTCTCATCTGCATTTGGGCTTTTTAATTATTTTTTTTCTGCCTTCTATGTTCATCCATTGCAAAAGCAAAGCCTCCACTAGGCTAACTCGGAGATAATTTCGTTAATTGGTAACGCCTGCAATACCAGGCAGCAAAATGTCCTCATCTCTCAYGGTGGGCATCACATCCAGCTCCAAATCACCCAGCTTTGGGACACATTTTGGAAACAACTCCATTCCTGAACCTTGGTAAACAAGAAGTGCTCTTTGACGACTTCCACATTTCCTTTCCTGAGGCTGTTTCCCAAGTMCTGCTGCCCAAATCCTGACCCTGCTGCAGCCAGTAGCAGAATTCCAGCTGCATTTAACAGGCCCAGAATTTTAAGACTTTTGTTCATGATTAAAATTCCCTTTTTTCCRCTGGACTTGAACCCTGTTCAAAGGCACACGCGGCAGATATGCCCCCAAACAGCTCGTGTTTATCCCTAAGACGCTGTATTAATTTCCCTCTTATGAAAGCAACCAGATAAGAAAACTCCTATTAGCATCCCTTGCATGAGCTAATAGCCACAAATAACATTTCTTTAGAAAAATAATGGGATCCATCCAAAACAAAGGTAGCTGGAAATAACATTAGAGATAGGACACGCATGCAGAAAACCCCGTGGCCCCCGGGAAGGGAATGGCCCAGAAACTGCACCGAAACCGCAGGGATCGACCTCCCGAGAGYGGTGCCAAGGTGGGAGCTGCCAAGTCTCCCGCCTGGGAGCCTCTGGGAACACCCAGGCATCRGTGGGGGGGACCAGGTCCACCCACTGTCTGGCTGGATTAGGAATATGGCAGTGCCCCCCTGCTGTCCCTCCATCCCTTCATTCTCCATCCATCCATCCATGGTGTACAACAGTAGCAACAGTCCAACAGACAGGTCTTGCCACGGAATTACTACTGCATTTTTCTCCGTTTGCAAACGGACATTTAATGAGCCCGACAACTGTGGCTGCATCCACAGGGACGCTCCATCGGGAGCTCAGCAGCCACACGCTCCCACGGGAGACACGGTGGAGACGCTCCAGCCTCGCACCCTTTGCCTGTTCGCAGGGAGGCTAAAACCATTTAATGCCTTCCTGGAAGGAAGGTTCAACGTTGCCCCACTTGGAAACTGGAATTCAATTTCCCGCGGCTTTCCTGCTGCTGGGAGCGCGTCGGAAGCGAGGCCACGAGGAGAGGGGCCCCGGCGAGCGACACGGCGACTCGCACCCGCYGCTGGGCCCTGCTAATAAGCGGCAGAGGAAGCAGCCAATCTCGGCTAATTACCAGATAAAATTGTATYGTAAGGACTCTAATTAGGAGATGCTTATGGAGGTGATCTGATGATTAAACGCCGCATCCGAGTGACCCCACCATCAATGTGCGACGGTGCAAGATGTCACCGGAATATCTCTTTTTTTGTGTGTGTGGAAACAGTAATTTTATTTCGAGGAGGGGAGGCAGTAATATTTGCAATAATGGCTACGAGGTAAACTAATTAAAAGACAGTTCCTAAAGGAAGGCTGTGGCTTTGAGCAGCTGTGGCCGTTCCAAAACAAAGTGCCAAATCTCAACAGAGGAGCTGCAGTCAAGTGGAAAATTTCTGCCTGACCTCTGCTCTCGCTATTAATTTGCAGGAAAACTAATGACACATATACATATTCCCACAAAATTGTTCTAATTGCTAATTTGCCAAAGGAGCCCGGTTTCCAAATTAAACATGACTGCAGTCTGCGAGGAAAGAAAGAACAAAAAGCCGGAGCCGCGCGAAGACGCCGCCTCYGCCGGCCGCGCGCGAGCCTGAACCAACAAGTTAATGAAAGCGACCTTGTCGACTGCTAGCAAAGTTTCCCCCCTCTTTTAATGACACCTTCCCTTCTTGCAGCAGGGGTGCAASCCCGGCCAGGGATACTACCGAAATGCAAAACAGCGGAAGGGAAAAGGCRGCGATTCTCCTGCCTGGCGATGCTGCTCTCTGTTAGTGCCGGCCCAGAGAGCTAAAAATCAGCTGTGAATTAGAGCATAATAACAAATTATGAATGGTGTTGGTTTTGTTGCAATCCTGAAATATTAATCTTAATAGTAAACTATTAAATCTTAATCTTGTCGCCAGTTACAGATGAAAGGCAGCCGAGCTCTGCTGCGCTGCCGGCTGCTCGAGATGCTTAGGCAGGGCAGAGATCAGGAAGGGACGGGACTGGGAAGGTTGCTTTTCCTGATGGAAACTCTACACCACTCCTCACTGTTTGCATTTGCTATTTAAAAACAAGTTACTATGATTAGACAACTTGTTCGTGCTGGTATTTGGTACACAGCTAGTTTCCCACATACTGCATTTTTGGGAGGAGGTATCGTGCCTGGTGGAGGGCAGCGAAGGAAGGGCCCGGACCATGTTTGTGTTTTAACAAGAGCTTTTCTCCCCGGATGCTGCAGCACAACCCTTGCTCTGAAGGGTTAAACCTTTTTGCACTGTCCATCCGGGGAGAGGGAAAGATTTATTTCCCTTTTTTATGGGGAGGGGAAAAAAAAAAAAGAGCAAACCATAAAAAACAGTCCAACTCCCAAAATTCTGTAAATTCAGTTACTAAAAGTTGTTAGGTGTTTTGTTCCTTTTTTTTAAGAATAGTACCTCATCCTGCTTTAGCTTAACAGTCAACAAACGCTGCAATTGTTTCAGTGTTCAATATCCTGCTTAGCATTTTACTATTAACCTTCTCTTTCAAGAAACGGCCACTTCTTCCTCTTAAAGGTGAAGCCCGAGTCATCAATTTCCCCCCCTGCTCTTTAAATATAACCAAGGCAAGAGGTAACCCTCTCCTTCACCCCGTCAAATAGATTTCTAGTAAGTGGCCCTGCCATCAGGCCTCGCTTTGATTTCTCTCCGCGTAAACATTTTACATGACAATAGCGGCCGCACATAAAATAAAAAAAAATCTGAAACCGTTTAAAAAGAGCGAGAAGACGGAAAAAATATGTGTGTTTATAAGTGTCACGCTGGGGCCGCGAGTCCCCTTCTAGAGATGCTGCTTTTGTGGTGGCTGCTGCGGACGGGGGATTTGGGGCGTTCCCGAGGGCGGGAGCGGCGGGGCCGGAGCCGCGGCTCCGCTCCGGGCTCTGCCCTCGGCACCCGCAGCGGGAGCGCGCGAGACGCCGAGTCCGGCGGGCAGCGCTCACTTAGCAGGTGTTGGTATTGGCAGCGGCACTGAGGAAACCCAAGCTGGGGAGCGAGACTTAATGAAAACCAGTAGATAAAAACAGCCCTTGTTGCGCTGGAGGATCTCTCCCTATTGCTGCGCCCCGCGTTATTTTTTCAAACTATAAAGCAGGGCTACAGCAGCTAAAACGCTCAGTCATTACCTCAACAGTTAAAATACCTTTTTTTTTTTGGTTGTTTTAATGCTTTGTTATTACAGTTGCTAAAAACAGTATTTCAAAACAATCGTAATTGCTATGGTTAGGGCAAAAAAATACATTAAAGAAGGGATATCTAACAGCGATTTGCTATTTGAAGTGCCAAAAGTTTCTTTAAAAGTTTTCTGTTTATTTTTAACGGATGGATGTAACACCTAGTGTGCAGAATTACTTGTTGGTTGATGCTTTTTCCTTTTCCTTCCCTTCCTATGAACTTTTGACGCTAGTTAATCCTCCAAAAGAAATCACATTTCCATTTCAAACTATTAGGCCGATCACTAACACGGATGAAAATAGCATGTAAGGGAAGCTATCTATCTTAATGGGAAAAGCAGGATGACACAATTCTTGAGAAATGCTGCTCTGGATTTCTTTTTTTATATTTTTAAATTGAAAAAATGTTACCTTCCAGAAACATGCCACAGCATATTCCTCCACGGGCAGCTTTATTCTCCTTTTTTTCTTTTGTTACCTCATTCTCACTAAAAATGAMACGTGCTGAAATAACAGGAACAACCCCGTATTTTCTGAGTGTTACGTTGTGAGATAGATCCACATCCTTCCCGAGCATGGTACCACTGGGTAGTTTCCTTAGGAAAATGGGTGTTTTTTGAGACCTTCCTCCTGCAGGGCTCCAKCGGAGCCCTCTCCTCGCACAGAGACTTATCTGCCCACAGCCAAGACYATCCAGCAGGAGAAGTACATGAGAATGTGCTGAAATCTCATGGGATTTAAGAGGACTAAAGAGCTTTCCTGAGCACAYAGAGAAGCCTTGGCTTGGCAGAGCAAGCTTGGGTTGGTAGAGCACGATGCACTGTCCGTGCTGCCGCACTCCCCAAAGTGAGAACTTCTGTGGGAAGCTACAGCCACATGGAGCTGGGCATGGGACCAAGGGACATCCCTGCCATGGGTGTCCAAGTGGGACAAGCAGCTTGCACCAGTGTCCAGCCCCAGGAACCTACGCGTGATCCCAGCAGCTCTCAGMCAGCCTTGGAGGTACCTCTCCATCTACTGCCTATGGTACAGGGCAACAAAACAGGCATTATGATCCTTCAAACAGAATAAAAATATTCCTCCAGCCACAAGAAAGCYGTAGTTTTAAATCCCAACTCATTGCTATGCTTGGATTCACAGTCACTCTTTCCTTTAAAATCACAGACGCGCCGTAATATATTAATCCTAACGTACACCTTGCATTAGTTATGTTGGCAAAAAGAAAGAAAGAAAAAAAAGAAATTAATTACTGGATGTAAAGAATACTTTGCACCGCAATAATGGTCATCAGATCTTTTTACCAAAGTCCTATCCTACTGAGTTGAAAGGACTAGGGTCTAGCACAGTCTGTGCAGTGCCTGTGTATTTTTTTCACAAGGAAAGCACAATTTATGCAAAACACTATACTTCTACATTTTATAATTAATTTTCAAATGCTTCACCTATACATATTTTAATAATTTCCGATTTATCAGATGGTATCTATAATAAATTTTTCTATATTTCAATAAATGAAAAGAAGGCAGTTTCAATCCAACAACAGAGTGCCACACAATATAGGCCTGTCAGGCACCAATTTTTACTTCTAACATGTAAGTTAAAGGATAAGGAATTTATAATGCTGCCTGTGAACGAAACCACTTTTCATACACAAATGTGATCTTTTTTTTTTCCAAAGGGTAATACAACAGTACATTTACATAAACTAATCCAAACAATCTATGTATTTGACAATGGCAAACCTCACACAGACTGCCTATTGTTGGTTTACATCTTGGAGTTCTTTATGTTGGCTTGTAACACTGCTCTAGCTGTCAAAGGTTTGACTTGGACTCTAAATAAATGGTTATAGAAGTGCTGTGCAGCGATATTGGACTTCTTTGCAAAAGAAAACCTGCTGTGTATGAATTCAAAAGCTATTAATTTTTCAGTCAAAAATATTCATGCCTATTTCTTTTAATAAAGAAACACTGTGCTGAGCAACTGAGAGATAATGTTGACTAGTGGTACAGAATTTTCAATAGAGCAGTTAAAAATAAATTTAGTAGGAGGTCCCCAACAAAGCTATAATTTTCCAGAATGTAAAACATTTTTAATACTAATCAAGACAGCCCTTTTCCCCCTGYGTGCCTTTTTTTTCTCCCCCCTTTTTTTCTGTCACTTTCCCCTGTTTATTAGCTGTTAATACCCATGTTGGAGGCGACACCRCCTGGCAACATGGTAGCCTCTGTGGTTGGTGAGAGGTGCGTGGCCACCACGCAGCCCCAGAGCATGGGCCGACCTGCTCAGCTGCCTCCCCGTCCTCTCCCTTGGGTATCTAATGCCCCTCAGGAGGGAACGCTGCTGCTATGAAAGGCCTCGAGGCAGAGTGCTCGGAGACTCCTGGATTATYCCCCTAATACCCAACCCTTGCCAAGATGGCACCAAAATTTCCCGTTGACTGACATCCACGCCCATATGGCCAAAGAGCCTGCAGTTTTCTGTCGAGTAGCCTCCCTAGGCACATCTGCAAACATCTATCCCCGACAACACGGAAACTGGGAAAATCCTTTTCTAGTAAAAATGGGTGTGCAAAGTGTTTAATGATTTTATGTTCTCTATCTCTGTAATGTCTTCTGTCTCAGACATTAATTTTGTCTACCAACTGCATCTTGGCAGGCTACCATATTTGCTGGGTTAATAGTCTGACTCCTTTTTATTTCTATCACCATAAATCATACATATATGGGTGTATGTTTGCTTTATTTATAGAAAAAAATTAGTCAAAACAGATAAACCAATACTTTGTCATTATGCTGCATCATTGCATATTGATTAAAATTGCTCGTACTAACTATAGATTGTCAACGCTCAATTAATTCTCACACAATGACTCAAAGCAAGATCATATAAAGCCAGTGTACCTTTAAATCTTACAAATCTTAAAATTAAGAAGCAGAGCACTCTTCCTCCCTTTAAGTAATCATGGCAAGCTACAAGGAACATCTCCAGCATTAAGAGGTTAGGAGAAAACAGCAGCTGGAGAGTCATTTCCATCGGAGACGGATGATGGGTTGGTCTTGCTCGGGTTTGGGCTACCAAGATTCTGGATACCTTGGAAGAACGAGGAGTTTGGGGCTGACCCTGGTTGCCTCCCCCCTTTAAAGAGACGTAGGGCAGATGTGGTTCCCTTCCCGAGGAAGCACAAAACCTGACATGAGGCGACAGCGCTCAATATCAACACGTGCAACTGGAGTCTGCCCTACCGCCCAAGCATGCTGGGCTTAGAGGGAAAGCAAAATAAATATACTGAATGTAATTTAATTACACCTCATTCCTGGCACTTCCTCGGATTTCATGCACATCTCCCTGATGTAGGGCCGCTCGCAGGCAGAGATGTGAGGCCAGAGCAAGGCCCATGGCACGTGCTTAGGGGCTCAACCTCTTAGAAAACTCCTCACAGAACAAAAACGAGATGGAAGTCGGGTCCATGCAGCAGTGTCTCCTAGCAGGCAATAAGCACTTTGCATCCCTGCACAGCAGCAGGCTTTAACTCAGAATATGCTTTAMACTGAGAGGGGAAAGGGGGAGAGGGGAGGACGCGTGGTCCCTGCGCCGCGCGGTACTTACGGGCTGAGGGGTGGCTTTTGGTTCGGTGGACTTCACGTGCAGGTGTGTCATCATAGCTTGCAGGCGCTCTTTATCTTTCGCGAGCTGAAAAGGGGGGAAAAAACACCACTATTACTCGTATGAATAAAATCCAATCTCTGCTTATTCCTAATTAAACAGTTGGCACCAGCACATAAGACAGAAGAGTTTTATTGCTGAGCTGTTTGGAAATTGTATATGGTCTTTTTTTTTTTTTTTTTTCCCCTCTCAAGTAAAACTAACTCCTGGTGCTGGGTGTCAGTGCTTCCCAAAGCAAAACGCATTAGCCCTCGAGCACAAGGAGCTAGACCTGCTGGCACCAAGGGCCTCGCTCCAGCACTGACAACAAGAAGACAACCGTGAATCATGTTTATGAACCTGCCCCATGCCAGCTCGGGAGGCWGAGCAGCAAGTTATGCAGCTGCTCAGCTGCCTTTTCCTCCTTTACTACCCCAAAATGGGCTGCATGAGCRGACTGCAAGGAAGGAGGCAGCAGTGGCCAAGGCATCAGCCCTAAAACTTCCCATTTCCAAAGGRGTTTAGGTCAGAGGACAATTTCTGCAGAGCTAAGCTTTGCTTTACACGAGGCAGATTGCCAGTGCCAAGAGCAGAGCTCGGCTCACATTCCCTTGCAACTTTAAACAACCTGCCCACCTTATCAGCAGCATCAGTTTGGAGCAGTAAAATCGAGCTAAGTGTATATAAAAGGAGAYTCGGTCATCAATCCACATTCATAACCTTACAGTCAAGGCTGTCTTGCTGTATGCCAGGCAAGGGGTTTTAGATCACACCAGAAAGGCATCATGATGGGGTTTTAAAAAAGTGGACTCTGAAAATGCAAAAGCAAAATCACTGGCCTTTGCAAGGGACACCTACARTGGCAGAGCAGGGAGATATGGGCTCTCAGCACGGCGTGCTCAGCAATGTCTCTTCCAAGAGGCTTCCAATGTCTCTTTGGGCTCTTAATCCCCAGCTACAGCATTCCATGCAAAATTAGTGAAAAATAAGAAAGTATATATCCTACTCTGAGCAACACTTTGTTGTGCAATTCCTCRTTCCCAGCAGTTGCTGGGCACATGGGCTGCTTGGCAGGGTCATCTGCACATTCAGTTTTAGTCTGCTGCGGAAGAACAACATCTTCCAGCCGAAACAAATAAGCAGCAGGCACCTGAGAGTCTCTTGTTTGCAAGGCAGCAACAACAGCCCAGGAAAGCCACTTGTGCAGTCAGGGACAGACCCTGGCAGCGCCTCGTTGCACCCCTTGTCCACGGGGAGCACGGGGCTTCGCTCGGGCCTGCGAGCACCCCTTATTTTCATTGTTTTGGGGTCATTGTCCTAGCACGCTTTTAATGCGGCTCCTGGAGGAGGAGTGTTATTAAAGATCCTCTCGACATTTCAGGCAGACGCACACCAGTATTTTGTCATAGTCTAGGAATTCAAACACTCACCCAGTTTAGGCAGGAGTTTAAATTATGAAAAATAGAAGCCTCTTGGTTTCAAAGCATTGAAAAGACGCAAAAAGAAAAAAAAAAATCCCAAGAATTTCTTTAAACTGTTTTCCCTTAGGTCAGGAAGCAGTAGCGATATAAAACTAGAACATCACTAGCAGCTCCTTCCATCCAGCTGGAYTGCTCAGAAGAAGTCATGAGGGTTTGCCCAGCTACCCACGTGAGCAAATCCTCACCGGAGACACTTGCCAGAGGCCTCAAGGTACAGAAATGGTCATTACTTGCGGGGCTGCAGGAAAATGCTCTTCATGTGCTCTTGGGCAAGGTCTGTTAAGCACTGGAAGTTTTAAATGGGTCTATCCTGTTTTTTGAGGGCTCCTGGAGAGCATTATTCATTTCCCTGCTGGTTTCTGGTACAGGAGTTTAGTYTATAAAGCTCCATTTGAACACATGCACCGAACGTGCAATTGACAAATCCCTTCCCTTATGCCAGGCTTAGGTAGGACTATCCTGCTGAGTAGACTCCACAGAAGAACACACAGAGCAAAGCAATTGCATGGGGTGCTCTGCAAATCTGGATGCAAAGACCCAGGCCTTGCCTTGAAGAGGGGCAACCCAAGCCCAAGCCCACTGCCATGGACAGGGGGAAGGAGGAGGSACAGCAAGCAGGGGCCAGGAGAAGGTGCTCGAGGAGGAGGGGACAGCACAGCAGCCAGGARACCAAGGAGAGGGAGACAAGGCGTTAAGTACAGAGATGCAGACACTGCATGGTAGGGGAAAAAGTAAAAAGAGAAATTTAAAAAAAAGAAAATTTTGCTGGAATGCAAAAACAGAAACTCAGCAAGGAGCAGCATGGCCAGAGCAAGAGGAAGAGCAGGTCACTTCAACAGCAGCGTTTTGGACAGAYCAAGGAGAAGGAAGGAGGAAACTGGTCACAGTCACCAGAAGACACAGCTGGGATGGAACCTCTTCCCTCCTTCTACGTGCTTGTTTGCAATACATATTAGAAAGGACATTAAGAGCTGTGTTTTCTCTGCACTGAAAAGGGCCAACTAAGTCCATGTTCTCCTACTGGGAGATAATTTTTTCAACAAAAAATTTAATAGCCTTGTTGCTCTCCTGAAATGTTTTTCCACTCAAAGGTGGTGCTGCAAAATTAACATCCTATTCCAGCTAAGATCTAGCTAGGGCTAGAGATATGTTCCTCTGTTTGTGTTTTAGCCTGCAGCCCAATTCTCACTATTTATAATGGCAACAAATGATCGTGTCAAGATGGTTTAAACAAAGCGAAACTTAAGAAGATCTCTACCTTGCCTGTAATATTTTAAGAAGGCTTGTGATGGAGATGTTGAGACCAAAACTTCAGGACAGCTCTGCAAAGGAGTATTTGCAAGCAGGCAGCAAATAGATCTGACTTGTTTTGTCTCCAAAAGGTTCATTTAATAACTAGTGTCTTTAAAAGACTTTGCACTCATCTGTCTCTAATACTGTATGCAAGATAAATAATGGCATAGGGAAAAAGAAAGAAAGAAAAAGAAAGAAGAAACTTGCATTTGGGTCTGTCACACTCAAAACTTGAAGCGCCTTCCCCAGATGCAGCCATTTGGGGGTAAATTAGGTAAATTAAATCCTCCCCGTGCCTCGATGGGGTTCCACAGGCATAAGAAGATGCAATATCTAGATCTTGCTGGGATCCTCCTTGTGGCACCTCAGCATTGCCCATCAGCGCTGAGCGCCACGGGGCCAGGCGGGAAGGCCATGGGCATCTCGCTGGCCCTGCTCCCAAAACGTGGCTACTCGGCCRCCTCTTGAGACTCTGACACTGGCTCTGTTGATGGGAGTACCAGGGCTGATGGCCCTCGTCCAGCTGCCCTCTATCTTAACTCACGTGCTGTCCTTGCTGCACAGTATCACCATGAAAAACCATGCATGGATGGGATAKTCTCTTTACAAAGGCTCTGTGCAAAGGCAAGCTGCATAAAGAGGAACCAGCCACAGAAGGACAGGTCCTTTCCTCCTCCCACATACATATTAATGACAATTTCCTTTTTAAGTGTCCAAGGACTGGTATATGGGAGCAAGGAAGAGGGACGAGGCAAGTTACRGGTGTCCTCCCCTCTGCTCGTGCATTCCGGGAATGGGACCAGCGATGGGCTCTGCTGCACTCCCTTATCAACAGCCCAGTCTAAACTACAATTTCAGTCCATCGCATCTGCTGTGTTCGTAAGACTGCTAAAAAACAACCAAAAACCCCCCTATCATCCATCATGGGGGCTTCACCCTTGCATCACTGTGAAGCTGCATGCTTGTCTTGGGGACCTCAGGACATCCTTCCATGCAACGGTATCCACGTGAGGAGGTACCTCCCAGCATTGGTTGGGGTGAATTTGTAATTATTAGTCACTTTCTGCAATTAGTATAACGCAATACTGATAAATAAAATTTCAAAAACATCGTCAAGGACAATATTGAGAGGTGGCAACCAGGTATCACCTCTGTTCTGCTCAATGGCTAATATGGGGCTTCCTCCCATAGCTCAGGCACACCCAGTCTCAGAGACTGCAGGAGATGAGGACTGATGCTTTGCAAGCTGACTGCGAATGAAAAATAATAACACTATATAAAAAAAGCTAGATTTACCTTCATCTTGAMTATTACTGCATCTTGGTAAAAGATTATCTCCTATCTCAGTTTATCGGGAAGACTGAAGATTTTTTTTTTTTTCTAATTCTCCAGAAACTTGTTAAAATAACAGACTATTTCTCAAAACAATTTCTGCAGGAGACTGACATTATACGAATAGCAGTTTGATTTTCAAAAAATTGTATTAAAATAGTTTATATTGCTCC